>CAUYRH010049718.1:0-70300 GCA_963574655.1 Perodicticus potto | reverse complement strand
TAAATGAGAAAATATCATGAATGTTATATCAATCAGGTTGATAAAAATATCTCCGATTGTATGTGAAGCCCGCACACTGTACCCCATGACTGAATTATTGTACACAGCTATGACTCAATAAAAAATAATAAAAAAATAAATAAAAAAATAAAATGGTATTCTTGTTTTAGTTCAGAATCATATACTACGTATTAAACCAAATTAGCAAGAATAAGAATTAAAAGGAAATATTTGATCAAGGCTTCTATCTAAAAACAGCTGCCAATTTTGCCTTGTACATCTCACCCACTGACATTAGACAGCTGACAATCGTACACTTCCTACCTGCAACCATCATCTATTAGGAGCCATCTGCAAAACAGAGGTAAGTGTCCATCACTTGATTAATGCGAATTGGCAAAAGAGAATCTAACAGAGCACAATCCCCCCACGTCATAATTTGGAAAAGACTCCACGAGGCGATCCAATTTCACTATTAAAGACATTGTCTAACTATTTATTCAGTTCCAAGACACAGACATTGACTTTCGCTTTGGTAGATCCAGTTCCTGGCAGTTCTAGCAAAAATGAAAATCTCAGTAAATATTTGTTGAACTAAGTCCTGTAGTATGAGGCAGACACGCTGTCCATAATGAAGTCCATCCTTTTCTGAGGGAAATAAACAGGAGTGGACTGGCTAAGGGGAAATGCAATTATCAGGCTGGGTAGCCAAAGTCTCTAAGACAGGAATTAAAACTGTGGTTTAGAATAGTGTTGGTCCTAGTGGATTGCAAAAGCATCCTTTAAGAAGGATTTTAAATGAAGAAATAAAAAGGAAAAGTGTAATGTGAATTTGAGTGTACCATACAGTAGGAAGGATATGGATGGTGAAACTTTGGCTTCACATTTAATGTGCATGAGTTTACTGACCCACAGCATGAAACGCATATCCTAATGTGGCTACCATTTCAAAAAAAAATTTTTTTTTTTGAGACAGAGTCTCACTCTGTTGCCATCAGTAGAGGGCATCACAGCTCACAGCAGCCTCAAACTCTTGGGCTTAAGCAATTCTCTTGCTTTAGCCTCCCAAGTAGCTGGGACTACAGGCGCCCATCACCATGCCTGCCTATTTTTTGGTTGCAGCCAATTCAAAATCCTTGAAAACCACTGCCACATGGCAGTGAGGTGGGTGCCAGTACGATTTCAGTTAGCGACCAAAATCCAGACGCATGCAATACCGGCACAACAACAGTAACAAAGACAAACCACAAGAAAATAAAATCTGGGGTAGCCACAGAAAGTGTATATTTCCTCGTAATATAAAAGCAAAGCAATTTGCTGAGAATTCACCTTAGAACAATATGGGAAACCAAAGTCTACGAAGATTGGTGTTTTAGTAAAGTTTTATATAGCAAAGAAGATACTTGGGAAGAAACTATTTGGGGAAGGCAAATAACTATTTTTAAAAAAGCAACTTTATATAAAATTCCAGAAAAGATGAGGCAACTATCAGGACATTTATACAGATTAAATAATACATGTGACTAAGTAAATGGCCCTCGACTCTTACTTCCCATTTGTCTTGATGTTTGTTCATCATTTTAATTGCGTGATTTATATAACAGTGTTTTCAATCACTGATAACAATTGCATTGAAAGACTGATTTAAAATCCAGAGTTCTCTTTTTTTAGCTGAGGAAAAACTTAATGTTTAAAAGCACATACATGTGTCGTTTGGAGACTATTCTTCAAATTACTGAAGCGTTAGTCTAACAGAGGAATGATTTTGGCATTTGCAACCATCTGTGTATCTTTGAGCAAGTTACCTCAATTCTGTGTCATTCACTTTCCTTTTTTGTACAATAGAGATTGATTCTTTCCATAAAGTGTCACTGTCAGGATTAAGTTAGAAACAAGCAATTTACAGTACACATATTCTAAGCTCTTAGGAATCAGTGGCCTGGTGGCAGTGCTGGAGGTATTGAGAATAACAGTGTGGTGAAGCCCTCAGGCCCCCATTTTTCAGGTATCCATGTGGAAGAATTTCAGCAAGAATACTCCGGGTCTCTGTCCACCCCTGGGAGCAGGAGTGACTGAGCTGGTTTGCAAGAAGGAACTAGGCTATTCTGCTCAGGCCCTTCTTCCGCCTCTTTTTCAGGAGCCAGTCTTTCCCCACAAGGAGGTTCTCATCCCCTGCATGGTGTAAGCCTCCAGCAGCAGCCTCCTGGGAGAGGCTGTGATTGTCCACCTAGTCCCCTGAAAGGTGGTCATTTTATTTAATTAGGTGTATTATCAAGACCTTTTGACTGAAGATTTAAATCTACTCAATGTAGATGAAATCAAACTGTGATATTTTGACATGTAACTTAATTCTCAAGCTGTTTTGAACAACGAGGAAAAGCAAGGGAGGTGTATTAGCCCTCTACATTCTTAAGTCATAGTAATTAATATTTCTGTGCTCTTTTGATTATATGTTGCTAGATTTTTTAAGGAGGACAAACAGAATGACCTTTGCTATTAAAAGACTTTGTCTCAGGAAAGTCGAAATCAGTGTTTATGAAATGAAGCTACAGAGCACATTTACAATTATGCAGTTCATGTATTTTGTAACTTCAAAGCATCTATCCTGTTTACACTAACATGTTTTATCACTTTAATGTACAATATGCTAATATGCTATTTAAAAAACTGTTTAAAAATTATCTTTGCTTTTCAAACTGTATAGTGTTTTTCTCCTTTTAAATGGCAAATATTAAAAATTTTATCTAAATGCATTAAAAAACTGACTATCAATTGTAGTGTTATTTACAGATTTAGTTTTACAGGAAGGATAGTTAGTTTTTCTGTATTTATATAAACTATATGGATAACATTTTAAAAGAATAACCCATATCCTCAGCAATTTATTTATATTTCCAGGTATAAGTATTTTTCAGGTTTAAATATATTTTCCTAAAGACAAAAGCACCCCTCAGTTGTTTCATCTACCATTATTTTACCTCATATTTTAAATTTGAAGTAGAAATAGCAACGTTAGTTATATCTAGCTTAATTGCTAAATCCTGAAATATTTTTCTTGACTCAATAGAAAGCTTATCAGTAGAACATTCAAAAAAAAATGTGTTTTATTACAGCTGAAAGTTCTGAAAGCTGGTTGTTGTTATTTCTTTTAAAAAAGCCTAATAACAACAAAATCAACAGGAAGGTAGGTGTTTATATGACTGAAAATTCCTGTACGCTGGGGAATAGCGGGCTTTGGCAAGTTTATTGGATGACAGCTGAGATACTGGTAGAAAAAGACTGTCTGTGTGAAAATGCTATTTTGTTGCATCTTAATTCTCTTCCCTTGGATACAGTACAGCTCCAAGACATGAATGGTTTGCTATTTAACAGTAAGTGCTGATGTTGAAAATTCAATATATTACTTTGGTGTAAATGATCGTCTAGTAATCACTACTGATATCACCGACTTCCTTCCGAAACAGATGCTAGGAAATGAATTTCCTGAATTAAGATAGTAGAGGAGTGTTGAAATGCTCACTAAAAGTTAACATTCCAGATGTTCCAAGACTCTTTTAATTCCAGACTTATTTTTTTTCATATAGATAGATCTCTCTTCTGTTTCCATAATTAATCAATGGTGTTGATGTGACTCAGGATTCTGTGTTAATATACTTCACATCGAGTCTATGAAAATGTATGTTTTCTATGTAATTCTCTTAAATGAATGTATTTATTTCGACTATGCTAGCTTTGGGGATATTGTCCTCCCTGGAGTAGGATTACTTGTCTTTACAAGACTTAGAATGTGTAAAACAAGATCTCCCCTGAGGATTTTAGGTGATATTTCCTTTAAACTGATTTTCCTTGAGGTGAGTCTGAATGTCACATTAGAGAAGGGGAAGAATTTTCCTTCCACTGCCATATACAATGCTTGGTTTAATTCTTTTTTTATATGTATAAGTTTAAGTATGATATCCAAATTAATTATAGCGATGGGTATAGTAGTAAAAATTTCACTAATAGTATTTTCATGATCAAAAAATATTTCTAAGGCACAAATTTGCGGTAACTGGGGTGGTAAGTATCACAGGGGTACATAAATCCTGAGAGGTAAGTAGTCCACGTCTTTTAATTTTTCCATTTAGAGACCATAAGGCATGAAGTGGCTCAGAGATTGGTTACAAATTTCGTGTTATCTCTTGTCTGTTCCATGAAGCAATACATAGAACATTCTATGGTTCTTTTCTCTGAAAGCATAAGACAATGCCATTCAAAGATGGACAAGAATGCGTAAGAGAAAAACTTTGCTTAATATCAGTGAAGCTGTATTGGGGGTAGATCTATCACACCAAGACAGTTGCTGCAGACGAGGGATCTCTGCTCTCTAAAAAGGCAGACTTGACATTAACAAATGGCTCCCTGTGCATAGGGGTGAATTCTCTTTAAAGAAGTGATCCTTGAAGTGACTTTAAAGTGGCTTTCATATGTACTGGGGGTGGAGAATAACTGGAAAATGTATAGCTATCCATCTATCAATTACTTTAAATTGACCAGTAAAATAGAGCATTTTACTTTTTAAAAACTAACTTTCTGTACTGATATTATACTAAAAATATTCCAATATTGTTGCTATTCATCATAAGCATTTCTCAAGACACTTGAACTTTCAGTCAGGAAATAGGGCATTTGTGCAATACCATGCCAGGCTAATATGTCTTTATTACTCACTCATCCAGTCCCTTTAAATGTATTAGCCTGACAGTAAAGTACTTTAAAACATTCAAAGACAGGATTAGAAAAATAAGCATACAGTGTAAATTACTGAACAGTTTTATGGGATGTGCCAATAGTGGGTGAGCGGCTATACAGTGACCTTGACAGAGCTATTTACAGCCATGTTTAAAGTGCACAATTTAACCTGAAGTGAATAAAAGGTGATTATCACATCAGTATCTCCATAAGCAATCCCTCACTCTCTCATTGAGGATTTCTTTTTTTTTTTTCTTGGCATACTGTCAGAGAGGTTCAAAAATGCATTAGAGAAGTTCTGTAATTATAGTTTCTGCAGTTCAAATAGCTTTGCTATAGTAAAGTAAAATACCTGTATAATCAAAGAAAGCCACTCCTTAGCCCATGAGTTAAACTGTTTACCAGTATTCTATAATTAAACCTAACACTTTGCATTGGAAAATAATGAGATAATGATCATGTATGTATTTGATTATCATGACTAAGGCAAGATTCATAAGACTCCATGAACATTTTCCAGTTCAGCTTTTTTTACAACTAAGTATAAGAATACTTGGGAGAATGCTTTGTTCCATTTTTCACTTTCGAGTGATGATTTAAAACTAATTATTTTTAAAGGATGCAGTAGGCAAGATTTTCAGTTAAAAACTCTGTATTGGAAATGTTAACCTGGAGATACACAGGTCAGAGCCATTATAATAATGGTAAATTAGCTGGGTACTGAACACTGCACCAAAAACCATGTATGGGTCTTCTACCTAATCTTCCCATAATTTTGTTATGATAACGTTTTTATTTTCCTAGTTTGGACTTTTAGGACCCGAAGTCCTAAATAGAAATTCAAAATTAGTGAGCATCATACAGACATGGTTTTAAATAAGCCCATGAGTTGAGTTATTCCATGATTCACATCTGTCTTCCTTACTCTGTACACTATATCTTCAAGTCAAGTACAATTTTCCACCCAGATATCAACACATGCTTGAAATGGAGCTCTGAAGATTTTATAACAATTACCAAATGTGTCAAGTGACACATATTCCCAAGTGTTGCCATGACTTACTTGCAATTTCTCTTAATAACACAAAACCAAACAAACACATCAAACAGCTTAGTTTCCTTACTAATCATTTTACCACACTTCAATTCACAACATAAATGCCTTTGTGGATATTCTACTGCCTTCTCCATTCGTATCTGCCCACAGAAGCTGTGTTGTCTCAATATGGCTTCCATATGGACTCATGTCAGAAGATGTTTCTTTTTGTTACAACTGTAAAACATTGTAATATACTAATGACACTGACTCAAAGTTAAAATAACTCCAAGTTCTTTAAATGTGCTCCTATCTGAAACAACTTAGAAAATTCCCCCCAATGTTACATATTTCATTAATAATTAAATCTTCTGTTTATCTAGAATTTCATAGCACTTTCCTATACACTAGGTAACCAGAGATTCACCATGACCCAGTGAAAGGTAGATAAGCCATTGTTATTTCTGTTTAAACACAAAGAAACTGTAGCTTAAATAATGCCACCCCAGGCTCCATATGTTCTCACTCCAAATAGACTTCTGGTGTGACTTTAGAAAATATGATGGGAGTTTTAAAAATTATGGTAGGTAAGTCCTTGGTAGCCATCTTGACAAGCCCTAGAAAAATAAAGATTAGACTGGCAAGTATGTATCCAATTGTGGTCATCCCTGCTCCATACACAGACTAAAATACATGCCAGCTAGAACAATCTACCACGTATACTGAAAAACGTAAATTGAAAGTTAGAAACATTCACTACAAGTCTTAAGATTGTCTGAGAAAAACTCCTATTATGCCAGTTCAGCTTTTAACAAAAAGTACAGAATTTTACTTAATATTGCTAGCATTTCGACATAGCCGCTTTTGTGTCTGAAGACAAAGATGCCCTGCAGCTGCCAAGTGATAAAACAGGCTAGTGCCACCATTAAGTAGAGCTCTGAGTAACGCAGCTGTAACAAATGAAGCTTTGTCTTGTGTTCACGAAATTCACTCTTCTGTAGGAAAACAGAAAGCACGTGACCCACCCATGCTCCTGAGACTGTGGAGAATGTATACCTCTGTTGGACAGGTCTAGTGTCATGACCCTACTTACTGAGAAGACACAATGCTGTTTGGGGGAGAACGTTTAGAGGTTGACACAGAAAGACTGCAGGGCATGGGCCGTAAGCAAATCAACCCAAGCGAGAAATCAGAGTTAACTCCGCAGCTAGCAGAAAGGAAAAAAAAAAAAAATCTGTGAGCCACTTATAGAAGACCTACGACAAGTTTCCAGATTTAAAAAAAAAAAAAAAGGAAGGAAAAAAAAAAAGAAAAAAAATGGGCCAGGAAAGGAAACAGATGGTGAAAGAAACACCACAAGTGAATAAACAAGACGTGGGACAACGCTGCCACAAAATCAAGGTCTGTCAAATAGTAACAGAGAAACATCCTGGCGGAGGAAGGCCCGGCGGGCATGTCAGAACGCCACCAGGCATAGCCCGGAGAAACCTGCTGCAGTGGTACGGAATTGTTTCTGGAAGCACATGACAAATTCTGGCACTGTCTTGAGCCCTTACTTTCTCACTGTGGTCTGAGAACTCAGCCCAGGGGTGTGTAGGAATGCGTGTGTGTGGGTATGTGATGGTGTGTGATGTGGGTGTCTCCGTTTGTGCAAGCTTGCTTGTGTACAGAGAGCATCGCAGTGAGAATTTTAACAACCACTGGCATTTCTGGAGTACTTCTAAGTGTCAGTCACCTGTCCAATGCTCAGAAAGATGCTAAGAATTCTGCACTGTAGTCGTCTTATATGATTACAACACAGGCAATGCATAAAATAGTGAAATTTGCTGCTAGTCCTCGCTGATAAGCAGAGGAGCAAGGATTTGAACGCAGAGTTTGACTGTAGATTTCCTGCTCTTAACACAGTTATGTGTTAGAAGCACAGCATACTTGTATGTGTTATTTTTTCTAATGTATGTAATGCTGATTCTCACAGACCAATGTTACTGACTTTAACTGTATACTATTTTTGTTTTTTTTGCAGTTTTTTGGCTGGGGCTGGGTTTGAACCTGCCACCTCCTGTATATGGGGCCAGCGCCCTACTCCTTTGAGCCACAGGCACCACCTTATTAACTAGTACATTTAGAAGACATCACTGAATGTAAATTGCTAAACACCAGGTGATTCACTCACAAAATTGGAATCATAATAGTTTGCTTCTCCTTTTATCGCTTTGATTTCCTGGGTCTCAGGAGTAATATCTTTATTTCATCATCTCCAACACCGTCAGCCAGTGTATCTTCTGTTACTTTCCAGGCTACCAACCACGGCAGCCACAGCCAGAGCCACCGAGCACTCAGGAATGTATCACAGAATTCCAGCAGTCCCCTCCCCACTTCTTCACGTGTGCATTGAGAAAATCTCACCAGGAATTAATAATTCTAGTATTAAAAGAAAAGATGGGACCAGATACACTCTCCATTGTCTGGACCCCCCTATGTTCTTGGACATTAAACAAAGGCAAACTCTACTGATCTTTCTGGGGTCTCCATATACTGTCGGTGTGACTGAAGTGCAAAAACTTTCTGTGATCTGTTCAATCGCATTTTAAAATTTAGAACAATATACCTCACCTGATACTTTTATATGTGAGTAGCCGAGAAGAGCACTTACATAAGTTCCACAGTTGTTAGTTGTCATCATCATCAGCATTATATATTTATAATTTATAAATATTATATTATATATATATAATTTACCTTTACCGGCTACTTGCCCTCACCAGAGTTTCATTACCCCAGTCTCTCCTCTGGCCGCTGATTCCTCTATTCACCCCAAACCCTTTCACTCCACTCTCTGTACTCACATTCCATGGTCTTCTGACACAAGACACGGCAGAACAAAACCCTCTCTTTTCTCAGTCTCTTGGTGAACGTGATTTCCATTTTCTTAACTGAATCCTGCCTGCTCTGCAATCCAGTGAGAACAGGCTGTTTCTTACATCCTGCATCCGTCAGGGTTAAGAACAGGAGCAGGTTTCTCCCATTCCTATTAGTGTGGCTTCCAAGCCATTACTCTCCTGTTTGGGGTGAGGAGTGGATGTTAAAAATGCTGACACTCGGAGCAATGTGAAGAAGAGGTGGTGAAAATGACCCCGGGACAGACTACAGCCTGTGTGTGGCCGCATCCCCACATCCAGAACACCGTCCCACCTCCGCCGTCTCCACCACGCCCAAGAGGAAGTTGAAGGGGATGAGAAAGGGGATAAGAAAGGACAAACCACAGAGAAGATCCCCAAGGTGGTTTGCTGAATCTGCTCTTCCAAGCCTAAAAAGGCCCCTGCAAAGAAGGGAGAAGGTACCCAAAGGGAAAAAGGGAAAAGCTGAGGCAGGAAAGCAGGAAAGCAACCCTGCAGAGAAGGGAGATGGCCAAACGGACCAGCACAGAACGCTGAAGGTGCTGCAGGTGCCCAGCGAACTGTGGCTGTGTTTGGTAACTGTGGCCTTCTGGTGGCTGCACAGTTTGAAATACTATTTTTTAACAAGTTTTATAAAAAATGCAGAATTTCGTTTTACTTTATTTTTGAAGCTATGTTGTTAGTACACAGAACACTTCATTATTGTTTGGGGGGAAAGGGGCGTATATCAGTAATAGAATGCCTCCGAAGCTAGACTGATGTGGGAAACATCTTTCCATTGTACTTCTGAGAGGCTTCCTCTTGCTCCCAGAAAAAGGGATTGTCTGATGTTGACACACAGACACTTTGGCTCAGATGCCTTGCTGTATGGAAAAGCAACCTTGTTCTTATGTCCTGTTCTCCCTCCGCCTTCAGGAGAGAATCTTAACTTCATGAAACCCAGCCACTTCTTGGGAACTGAACCCCCCCCCAAAATTGGTTACCAGTATGTCCAGAAATCGGGACGTTTACAGTGACACCACTGAGATGGCATCTTTCAAAAGAGCAGCGGTTCTATTTGCAGATTTAGGATCTTTAGATAAACTCTGAAAGTCAGGGTCGGCTTGTGAAAAGTTGTTAAACAGCATCCTAAATGTGCAAAGTCAACCCTCACTCTAAACTCTCCCTGCTCAGAGCATCAGATGAAGATGTCCTTGAGTTTTATAGTGCCTCTCTGATTTCAGTAGACCACTGAAGAAGAAAGTTGGAAATTGTTGTAGACTGTTAACAGTTGTCTGCCCCTGTCCTGCCTAAACTACCATGATTGTTTATGAAAAGGATCTTTAATAAAGCTAGATATGGTTTGAAAAAAAAAATGTCTGTGCCCTTGAAGAGAGACCCGTGTGGCCAACTTCATGCTTTTGTCTGTAAGCTGCTTACATGTACTCCCAGTCATTTGTGACTTTCAAATTTGGTTTATTCTAACAAACTAGACATTGATGTAACCATTTTCGTAGCTCTCACTGACAGTGGTATTTACCGCCCTTCTACTTCAATGATCCACGCTAATAACAGCCATACTCTTGACTTTGCATTATCTGAAATTGCTTCATCTCCTAAATATTCCTTTCAAACACTGAACCTTGTTTACCACTTTATTCTGTCTCTGTCTTAAGTATTTTTACTTCTATCGCATGTCTTCTTAAATAAAAATACCCTATTCTATTTCATTTCCTCTTTTTGTTGTAGTCCCCCGTCTTTTATCTTTATTCCCAGCTCTCCTGAGTTTTGTCCCTGTGATCCATAATTCAAACTATTCCCTGGACAATGCCTTCAATTCTCTGGGCTCCTTGTTGCTACATCAAACCAGCCTGACACTACCCCAATGCTGGGTCAATCCAAATGTCTGCCTCTCAGTATCCACACGCATGTCGCTGTGGCCAGCCAGAGGGCAGACAATGGCACTGAACAATGCAGGCCTGAAGCAATGGTGTTATGACAAGCTCAACTGGTGTCACTCCAGCAGCGTCTGCTCCTTCAAACGGTTTTGGTTTGTCTGGTATTTCCTATTGTCCACAACTATTTAAAAGTTTTATACAGCTCCCCAGGTTTCTGACCCAGCTCTTCCACCTTCACAATTAGCAGGCAACACTGTCTTTCACTTCTCAGGGACTTATCGGATGAGATCGTTAAGAATAGAAAGTATTGATTTAGGTTAAAAATATAAGGGCATCCTCTTAGTTACCACATCACTTGACACCTGTATTTTATTCATGGACTACCCACCGAAAAGAATACTTAACGTGATATTTAAAGCTACTAGCAGTTTCTTTGAAGATTGACTCTTAGATGTCATGAAATTTCTGTTAATGCAAATGGGAAACATTGACTTGTGAGGCTTCTTGACTTTAAATTTTATGGATGCAGCAGACACAAGTAAATCAAGTCTGGTAGCTCTTAATAAAGTAAGAGAATAAATTAAATGGAAAAACACACACATTTCAGCCAGATTTCTTTTGGCATTAACAGGCAGTAAAACGATCCACTGCATACTGCCAAGCCGCAGAATTTTGTAGACCAATTCTGCAATGTAGTGTGTAGTTTGTGGCAACCATCTGCTAACCTCGCTTTACTTCCTGTCATTCAGCTCACATGAAATTAAAATATCGATAGAAACAATCTCTGCAGGGAAATTGGAAAAGTTAATAGGAAAGTCAATTAAGAGTTTCATGAGATTATATAGTCTAGCTTTTTGATACTTCTACTATTCTTAATTATATAATAGGACTAAGAATAAAATATAAAACGCAATAGAAAGGAGACTCTGCCAAGTGCAAGCAAAATACCAAGACAGTTATGGGGCAGGTAAAATGAAATACAATCTTAGATTCACTACAAGAGTTTGCACTCAATGGCAGCCATATTGGTAGGAAAATTCTAATAAAAAAGTACCTCTTAACTCCAATAAAATATAAATATATTTAAATGGTACTGTCAGAGATTCTTGGCTCCCTGCCTCTATGTTCCTGCTAGGTATATGTTTTTCTCATTTTGAATGGCCTCGAGACTTGGTTCTGATTTCATTTCAAAAAATAAATAAGTAAGGATCCCTTGTCTCAGAACACACTATGTTATTATCAAGACTGATGAAAGATATGACTTAGAATTTGTGCCTAATATTTTGATCCTTATTGCCAAATATTTCTCTGAACTTTCCAGGCACCTTGCCTGGATTCATGGCCACTGTGATGATCTCCTGGGCTCAGAAGGCATCGTCCTTAAACCCCTCTATTAGTGTATTGTCTGTCTGAGCTAATCTCCTGTGCTTTGCAATCTGCTTTTCTACCTGGGTTTATGGTACCTATTCTTTTCCCCTTAATCTAGTAATCTTTCCTCACCATAGGTGGCTCATAGCTCTATAAAACCTCAATATCTTCCCTTCCTCTGCCCCCCAGCCCCTTCAGACCTGTCTCTTTTTATTGATATTGAGACAGCAAGAAAGAACTAATTCCAGAGGAGATTTGTGGTAGTTTCACTGAAAAACTGTTGTCATAGCCCAGAATAACCCAGAAGAATAACCAATTAAATTTTATATCAGGACAGAAAACAGTTTGTAACTTAGAATCATATTTTTAGTTCATTTACAAGGTCAATTTCTTAGTTTCTATCTATTAAGAAACTAGCTTTTCAGAATAATAAAAAATATATTTCATTTTCTGTTTCAATCACACAGATGGAATCTAGTCTCAATCAATATGTTCATATATTTTAAATTGTAATTCACACAAAGTTTTAGGCAAATGATACACATACTCATATATAGTTTCTGAATCCATTAATTTGGTAATTGTTATTCATATCATAAATATTAATTTGCAGAGGAAAAATACTAAAGTCTGAATTGAATATATAGCATTGGACTGAATGTTACTGTTTGTAATTCTGAAAATAGCTTAATGTTTATTATAAGTCAGATTTAGAATAAAGATAATATAAATAAATATCCTTTGAATTTGTGTTTTTAAAAGGAAAAACTTAAAGACATATTTGTTTAATGACTTGAGATCTTTAAAAGACTGATGTTTCCTAAACAAAAACAAAACAAAAACAAAAACAGAAGATCCAACTTAATTTTTATGTTCTGAAAAAATACAATACAAAAAGGGAAAAGTATCCTTAATTAGTATCTCGCTTTGGCTGTTATTGGTGTGTACAAAAGCTACTGATTTGTGGACATTGATTTTATAGCCTGAGGCATTACTGTATTTTTTGATCACTTCCAGTAGCTTCAAAGAAAATGAAATAGGAATATACCTAAAAAAGGAGGTGAAGGACCTCTATAAAGAAAATAATGGAACCCTAAGAAAAGAAATAGCAGAAGATATTAACAAATGAAAGAACATTCCATACTCATGGCTGGGAACAATCAACATTGTTAAAATGTCTATACTTCCCAAAGCAATCTACAGATTCAATGCCATCCCTATTAAAATATCAACATCAAACTTTCAAGACTTGAAAAAAATACATCTTCATTTTGTATGGAACCAAAAACTAACAAACAACAACAACAACAAAAACCACATAGCTAAGGCAATTCTTAGTAATAAAGACAAAGATGGAGGCATCAGCATACCAGACCTCAGCCTATACTATAAGGCCACAGTGATCAAAACAGGAGGATATTTGCACAAAAATAGAAACAGAGACATCTGGAACCGAATAGAAAACTGGGAGATGAAACCACCAGATCTTTGATAAACCATGCAAAAACATACACTGGGGGAAAGAATCCCTATTTAATAAATGGTGTTGGGAGAAACGGATGTCCACAAGCAAAAAACTGAAACTGGACCTGCACCTCTCTCCACTCACAAACATTGACTCAAGATGGATAAAAGACTTAAATTTAAGGCATGAAATGATAAAAATCCTCAAAGATAGCATAGGGAAAACACTTGAAGATATAGGTCTGGGGAAAGACTTTATGAAGACAACTTCTGTGGCAATTCTCACAACAACAAAAATAAACAAATGGGACCTAATTAAACTGTAAGCTTCTGTACAGCTAAGGAGACAACAACCAAAGCAAACAGACAACCTACATGGGGAGAAAGGATATTTACATATTTTGAATCAGATAACAGCTTGTTCTAGGATCTGCTGAGAACTCAAATTAATAAACATAAAAAGAGCCAACAATCCCTTTTATCACTGGACAAGAGAGATGAATAGAACCTTCTCTAAAGAAGAGAGACAAATGGCCATGAAAAAATGCTCATTGTTCATAATTATTAGACAAATGCAAATCAAAACCACCCTGAGATATCATCTAACCCAGTGAGAATGGCCCGCATCACATAATCTCAAAACTGCCGAAGCTGGCGTGGATGTGGAGACCCACGTTTACACTGCTGGTGGGACTGCAAACTATACAACCTTTTTGGAAGGAAGTGTGGAGAACCCTCAAAGAACTCAAACCAGACCTCCCATTTGATCCTTTAATCCCAGGCCTCTACCCAAAAGAGAAAAAATCCTTTTACCATAAGGACACCTGCACTAGACTGTTTATCTCAGCTCAGTTTACAATCAACAAAATGTGGAAACAGCCTAAATGCCCAACAACCCAGGAATGGATTAACAAGCTGTGGTATATATATACCATGGAATCCTATTCATCCATTAAAAAGATGGAGACTTTACATCTTTTGTCTTAACCTGGATGGTAGAGGAACACATTCTTAGTAAATCATCATAAGAATGTAGAAGCAAGAATCCTATGTACTCAATTCTGATATAAGGACAATTAATGACCTAGTACATGGTGGGGGGTAGGAAAAGGGGAGAACAGAGAAAGGGAAGGAGGAAGAAAGGGGGGTCATGGTGTGTGACACACTTTTGGGGGTGGGACACAATTATAAGACGGACTTTACTCAACAAATGCAATCAATCAACCTGGTTCTTTGTACCCTCAAAGAATCCCCAACAGTTAAAAAAAAAAAAAAAAAAAAGAGAGAGAGAGAGAAAAAGAAGACTTCCTCAAGAAAGAACTGGGTGTGTAAGGAAATATATATAGCTTCTGGAAAAAATAAAACCATAATTGATGTTTTAAAAAAGGGGAGAAGAAGTAGAACTTCCGGAATTTTTCTGTGGCTCATTGTTATAAAAATGCAAAAGTCTAGATGTTTAAATGATATTTAAAAATATCAAAAGCCCTTTTCTTTTTCTATTGGTTTTTGAAACAGTTACAAATAAGAATGTGAAAATGCTCTTCTAATTTATATTTATGATCCCATATAGGGAAAAAACTGCATCCAATTGGAACAGGGTGAGTTTTAAAAGTCAACTAACCAATTATTCACAATCAAAATTATTATATATGGTTCATTTTCTACAATACTGTGATCAAATAAAGTGGGACAATTCAGAAGCAATAGACATATTCAACCTTAGACTAATAAAGACATGACTAGTTTATGGTGATGGGTTTTGTAAAATAAACACAAAGATCCTATCTGTAACATTTCAACAAGAAGCAGTATGCCTCCACCCCTCCAAAAAAACAAAAAAATTCAGTTACAGATAAATTATTCTAAGCATTTTAGCAAATTTCCTATATGATAATAAGTAGTTTTCCTCCCTCAACATAAATGCATTTGTGATGGGAATGTTATACCTTAAGGAGTAAACATGGAGCCAAAGAGTTTAATTTTAATGAGGTAAAGAACAGAAGAACACTGAGATATCCCATCAGGGTAAGAAGAGATAAGCACAGCCCACCACATTCCCCGGCACTGAATGTGTGAAGCAGGTGCCTGAAGCCACTAAAATGTAAAGGACATGCAGCCTGAGGACAAAGGCTGCAATTTGAAATACCACTGATCTGGTGGTAAGTTGACTACTTTTTTCCCTTTCCCCATTTCCAGGCCTGGACTCAAGTTAGTTCACAGCTTAGAAGTGCACCTTGTAACAGACAAAGTGTATCCTTGTAAACAGATAAATCCTGAGATGGATTTTCTATGTGAGTTCCTGAGAAGGTGAGCATTCTACTGCTGTAGCAACAGCCCTATAGTAAATTTTCATTCGACAATTCCAGAACTTGTTGACTGAGGGGTTACTATGGCCAGGCATTTTTTAAATCTCTGATGACAGTCAATAAATAAAACAGAGATCACTGGGTCACACACCTTAGGAGGGGGAGACAGACTAGAAACCACAGACCTAATAATTAAGCACATTACAAGGTGATTGAGAAGGTGTCCTTTATAAAAAAAAAAAAAAAAAAAAAGAGCAGGACAGTGCAGCAGGGTACAGCGAATCAGGAATGCTGGTAAGGGCAGCAAGATGTTTTAAGTAGGGTTGTTAGAATGGCCTCATTGGAAAGAGTAACATCTCAGGAAGGATTTGAACAAGCTGAGGAAGTCCACAGCGCTGAACTGGGGAGGGGTGGAGACACTTCCCATACAGAAGGTTCAAAGGCCCCAAGAAGGGAGGCCTGACTTACTCAAGGTTGGCGAGAAGCTTAGAGTGAGGAGTAGAGAGAAGTAAGGAACAGCCACAGGGCACAGGGTCAAAGGGAAATGGTGGGGTGGACAAATCAGATGTGGCCTTGAAGGACATTCCAAATCTTTGGCTTTTACCCAGAATGAAGCAGACAGCCAATGCAGCGCTTTGAGAATGAGATTGATATGCTCTGGGTTACAGTTCAAAAGGACTCACTGTGGCAGCTGTGTTGAAGACATAGGATGTGAAGGCCATAGAATATAAACAAAACAGCAAGTTTAATAGGGCTTATAAAACCTTAAGTAGGACAATGTGATCAAACACAAATACACATGTGTATGTGTATACATACAAATATGTCCGTGTGTGCCTGTGTGGCCCTCTTTACATGGAACCTTGTGTTGCATGAAATACATTCCAGGAAAGTAGTTCATGAATTCATTCATGTTCTAAAGCCAAGCATATCTTACGCACAATCTTCAGTAAACATTATGTTTCACAACTGAGCTTTCATAGGATTTGGGCAGCTGAGTGTCTGAGTTTGTAATCTGGCAGGATCTGAAGGGCAGGTCTACTGTGCTGCCATTCAAAAGTATCACCATATGCTTTGAAAGTTATGGGTAAGTTCTGCAAAGCTGGTCTTCGGATTAAATGATGCAGGGCTAGTTTAAAGTTGTCACTGATTTCTGGAAGAAGTGATAGTGATGATAAAGGGTGGTAAAATGAATAGTTTCCCCTGGCCTCCCCCTCAGCTTGTAATGAGGCAGTAACTGTGGGCACAGTTGAGACTATTCTCAGGAAACTGTTTCTCTTACACACATACAAAATAGCATGCATGGCCCCCAAATCTGTCTCATCCCATAGGCTGCACACCCTAAGGGGTCAAAATTTTTTTGTGAATGGGGGTGGCAGGGATCAAGGTTCCACAAAGGTATTTACCTTATTTACAATGTGACCATTCAACTAATACAAAATAAATCTACCCCATTGTGGAAGGTCTATTAAACTTTCCAACATTAAATATGTTTACCAGTTGAGGGCATATTCTTATAGCTACAGGATGGTCCCAATCAATAAATTATGATGAATAAATTTGGACTATATCTGTCAAAGATGATTGTTTTTATTACTGATTTTTCATCCTTGCTTTCTGGTGAAAGTTACATAGGAATGACAGTTACCCAGGACAGGTTACTTCTAGGTTGTGACAATAAAATATGCCAATTTTATACAAATCAGATTTTAGAATCTATATCCCACCAGGTCACACACGGAATATTGGATCTAGAAGCCCATATTTTTAGTGTATTAAAGGGGGAACTAGTTTACTGATACCGAATGTGTGAATGGGTCTTCTTTTGGAGGCAAGTATGATTACAGGGAAATGACTCTCCACGGCCAGCATGTTTGTTGGCCTTTCTGTTCTTATTTCTCACAAAGGCAACAGTATACTTGGTAATTGCCAAGCACCACTTGAGCTGGCTACTATTTAGTAGTGAAATAAAACAGGACAGTAAACATAATTGCAGGGAGTGCTTGTGCAGTCACGAATATATACAAAGTGGATAATATTCCACTCGGTTTGGTGTCCTCAGACTTGGTGTTCTGAGCGTGAGAAGAAGTCGTGGTTGAACAGAATTACAAATTATAGCACTTGGTGTTGCAGAATATGCTAAAAAATGTGAACAGTGGTATTTTAGTAATTTAAGAGAATACCTGGAAATACAGAAATTTCAGGATGAGAAAATTACCATTGCTTTTAAGAATTCACTTTCCAAAAGCAGAAATTGAGGTCTAACACCACATTTTCTAAAGTATGTGGAGGGGAAATGAGGTAGTTTCCTGAACAAAGGAATACTTGGCCAAATAAATATTGCAAACACCACGTTTAAAAAGTTTGCTCAGCTTATTTGTTGGCAGGCTTCTCAGAGATTTTTGGTTGTAATTTGGTCTGTGAATTTGTAAGGCGGGAATACTGAAGGCTGCGTTTTCTAAACTTAACTGACCACAGAGACTCTCTATAACTTTTTCTTTGCCCATAGACCACTGGGTAGAATAAATGTTCCATAGAATGTTTTGAGAAATTGATTCCCCAACCTGACTAACGTTAGATCCGACCTGTATTAACCTAACACACTCTGGGACACAGAGGTTGCAGAGTCTTGGAGGTTTCTCCCCCTCACCCCCCTTCAATGTTAAGGTCTTTAGGGCTCTAGTAAATGTATGCGGAAATTTTCTTTTTCTTTTTTTTGCAGTTTTTGGCTGAGGCCGTGTTCAAACCCACCACCTCCAGCATATGGGCCCGGCAACCTACTCCTTTGAGCCACAGGTGCCTGGAAGTTTTCTTTTTCATAGCTAAAGAAGATGACTTCTGCGATCTGTAAATTAGGATAATTTCTTAGCAATATTTTAGAAAGTAAGCCTGAGGAAAATGGTGTTTCTTCCTTTATACCTAATTATATAAGCTTTACACACACACACGTGTGTGTACACACATACACAGATACAACTTTCAAGATTTTTATCCTGGATCAGTTTTAATTTTGTTTTCCAGCTGAATTTAGGGCGTTTAATGATACCTAAAGATATGAATTTCTTTCCCTCTTAATATATACTTAATACAAACTATTGCACCTCCTTGTACTATAGCTCATTACTGTTAATACATGAGTGCACTTCCCGAAAAAATTGAGAATTAAGATAAAGGAGTTATCACTTATGATTCCTTGTATCAATTGGTTCTGCAGACGGATAATGCTGCTCTTTAGGAACCCGTGTGTGTGTGTATCACATATATATGTTACAACCTCACTCTGATTTATGACTTCAGGAAGCTGGGTTCATGGGGGACAGAGGATGGACAAATTTGCAAACAGAATCTGTACTGCCAGTTTACACTTCTCTCTAGAATATTGTATCTGCATTAGTGTATTTATCATTCAAATTTAATTTCTGAAAGTAGATTGACTTATTTCTACAAGATAAATTTATTCCCCTTAAAATTAATTAACAGCCTATATCACTTGTGATTAAATTTAAAAATTTTTTTAAGGTCGCTTCTGATGAATTTAATTAGTTAATGTCATTTACAGACATCAAGTTATATAAAAAAAAATCAATTAAAGAATCGTCTTGGTCTAGCTTTCAAGCAATTCTGACATTGGAGTTGTAATATAAATAGCAGAAGAATGAGCCAAACAACAGTGGCAGAAATGTGCTTTAAAAGAAAGCCACTTAAACAGATTTCCACACAGGTGTTTAGGCAAAAATAGAGCCTGTCAACAAGATTTTTAAAAAAAGAATCTTTAGTCAAATATCTATAAATTTTGTTTCACACATGGTTAAACATCTGGATACCTAGTAATACTCAGGTATCTTAATGTTTCACTTTATATTGCCTTATGCATGTAATCCACTAATACTTAATGTCTAATGTGGAAAATTTGTTAATCCCTTGCACTTGGATTAATGTAAATTGAGCTTTGTTGCTGTTTGGAAAATGGGGGTTCGATGTTAGCTTCTTTGAGCTGAGATGCAAAAAAACAAAAGGGAAATGCAGAAATCAAGTGATAAGACTCCAGAGGCTTGTTACATTCCCCTCTGTGGGGGCTTACATATTTGCTATGAGTAGGGGCAAGTTTCAGGGCACTTGAGACAGCTGCCTCCAAAATCAATCATAGCCTTTATGAGTAGGGAAGCTTGACGGTCTAGAACAGAGGCAAGAGGCCCTGTCCAGACTGCTATGGATACGGTCCTCAGCCAGGCCCGGGGGGTGGGGTGGGATGGGAGGACATTAGGCTTCCTGCTGCTTCTCAATCTCTAAATATTTATACTTAGATTTAAAAGTCTACTGGAGTTTTGAAACATGTTTAGTTTTCAGGTCAACATTCTTTCCAGCAGTTACTTTTCCTCCCTAAAGCCCTATGACCATGCAGGCAAATGCGGTGGGGTTGGGGAGTAAAAAACAAGGGAAGATGGATATTTTCCAGATTGGATGAATATGGAAGTCTGGAAAAATCTGATATCCTAAAAACAATCACTCTCATCACCAATACATGGTATCATTTTTCTCACTATAATATTTCACAATTTTTTATATTCAAATAATCAGAAATAAATTACATATATATATTTTATAGATATAAATATTCTGGACTGTGGGAATGTTTTGTTATTTTAGAGGCTGAGTTATGGCATTTCCTTGAAGTGGAGAGTACAGAGCACTGAGACTACTGATATTTTGATGGATAATGTTTAGAAAATCACTTCAATTGGAAGGAGAAGTTTGAGTGACTGCATTAAATTAATCTAAAATATAATGGACAGCCCATAGCCGAGTTTCTTCACCCTTGAGTGTATTTTTTATAATGGGTTACATTTCCTGATTGTATTACTTTGATGAGAAGTTTAGGGTCAGTTGGCAATAGACGTTAAAGCCTCATATTTATTCAGAGAATACAGATTCTTATTCTGACTCCATCAGATCAAGTGTTATGATTGATACTAGGGGGGGAAATGTCTCTGGATGAAACACATTCTAAAGTATTATAATTGATGGAGTATTTGTATCATGCTTAAAATGAAATTTGGAAGTGAGAGTTATGCTGAAAGGTAATGAATTATAGTAGGTAGTAAAATTATCTCATTACAAGATAAAATATTCATTCATTTAAGAAGATAACTGTAAGAAAATGTACTTTCCTATTATAACCATCTTCAGGTAGTTTGAGGCAAAATGACCTATGCTTTTCAATATATATCATTTAATTTTCTAATGTGGAATAAATTTAGTATTTTAATGCAATTTTTTCATGCATTTTAATATTTCCTTCTCCTATGCTAAGACTGCAGTGCTTCCCCTGTGAGGCTACTTCATCTTGGAGTCATGAATATGAATCCCCCAGTATTTTGTGTACGATGGTAATGTACATGTGCATGTCTCTGGGAAAAGTATACAGAAGTTTCATCTGATTCTCAGAGCGATCAATGATCACTGAACAGCAAACACAAATTACATACTATCTTAAGAAACCAAAGTCCTTGGAATGTCCTATATGTGACAGCCCGATTCTTCATGCTGTCACTAGCCTTATGGCATTCCCCAGTACCCCATATTAACCCTGACTTCACTTTTTTGGAAGATAGATTTTGAGATTGTTTGGAACTCCATAAAACCACTGGAATAAGGCAAATGTTTCTGCAGAAGGAAAAGAGGGACCAATAGGGTATATATTATACCACTGATCATTCTCAGTAATACCAAAAATACTATTTAGAACACTCTGTGATTACAGACACATTTCATTTTTTTCCCTCTCTACCATGTATTCTCTACCTATCTTATTCTCTACCATGTAAAGAAAATATCTCCTAAAAAGAAACATAGTCGGAAACTTTCCTTCATTGTATAATTATAATTTCTAAAAATAAAGCTCATTTTAAGAGCATTAAAAACCTATCAGCCAATATATTGAATAATTCTTAAGACATATTTATTAAAGGGATGCCAGAGAGTTATACACTAAGATCTATACTAATGATGCATGTATTTAATTGAGATAAATCATAAAGAAAATAAAATTGGTGCTATTGTCTTTTACAATTTAAAAATTATCCTGTTCTAGGTCGGCACCGGCCCCCTATGCCAGAGGTGGCGGGTTCACACTCAGCCCTGGACAAACCTCCAAAAAAAAAAAAAAATCATCCTGTTCTAAACAACATATTAACAAGTTTAATTAAAAATTAATGTTTACGTAACATATTTTGGTCAAAATTAAATCCAATTTATGTAAAAATTAGTCACTCTTTTCTTTTCTTTTTTTCTTTTCCTTTCCCTCACCCTATGTTTTTTAGGATATTGCATCCTCATTTGTAAGTGAAATATGTTTGTAATTTCCCTTTATAATAATATATTTTCTCCAATTTTAATATCAGGTGTACCTAGATGAAGTAGAATGATTTTGAAGTATTTCTTCTTTTTCTGTTGTCTATAAGATTTGGCATGATCTGTTTTTTGAACTTATCTTTTATTTTTATTTATAAATATTAGTTGTCTATGTTTTGAGAGTTTGGAAAAAAATAAGAAGAAAAAGTTAACTGATGACTCCATACTGAACTTCAGAGTCAAAGCATTCTATAATAGGCATACTCTTATTTGACAATATGAATGTTATTTTTTTGCATTATTATTATTATTGCTCAATATTTCATTGCAGCAATTGTCTGATTTCTTTTCTGAATGTATTTATCTTTGTTCATTCTTTATGAGATTTTTGTTTTTAGTCCTTATCTTGAACATTGTTATTGTTATTAAATTTTAAGCCTTTTTGATTTTGTGAAGGCAAAAAGTGGAAACCAAATAAACACGTGTATATGTAAAAAAAATAAAATAATCGTTTACAAAAAAAAATTATCCTGTTCCATTAAAATCATACAACTATAACAAGATGTGTGAAGTTACAATAGTGAGTCATGTTTGGATTATTAGACTTGAGTAGAATTTCTTTCTGCTTGTTTACAAGAAAAAGTAGACAAATGAGTCCATTAAAAGGTAATGAAAGGAAGGAAAAGGAAGGAAGAAAAGATGGGGGTGATATAAAAAAAATAGTATAACAATACATCACAGTATATTTGTGAAATTTGAGGCAGGAAAGAATAAGATTTATTTTAAAATACTTTGAAATATAAGCCAATTTTCAAAGGTGTACACCTTGAATCAGTAATCATATGTATATTACGTATGTATATGAATGAGAACAAGAGGCAGCAGCAGGGACTTAGCTGAACGGAGAGATAGAAAGGGCCAAGAAAGAATGGAAAGGGCAAGAGCTGCTACAGCAACTCACACTGAGGAGGACAATCTTGAGTAAGTAGAAGCTGTGAAGTAGAGGAAGATAGAGGGAGAGGAGGTAAGGAGGGCCGGTGGTAACATAGACACTGTGTGTACACCTGCGTATACACACACACACATACATGTACTGAAAATATGCCCCTTCCCTCCGCCCTCACCATATGCTTAGAGTACTAGTTAAATCTTAACTTCATTACTCAGGCATGAGGACTCCCAAAATTTCAGAATGCTACTGTCATTACAGAGTCTTCCAGACAGTATTATTTAATTCTTGAGAATAACCAGTGATATATATACAATACTATTTCAGCCTATCTTTTCCCTCTGAAGTCTAGTTTTGAAATATTAATATACTGTACTACTCACCATCCCCCCTAACTGTGAGAATGACCACATTATCACGTAAAGAAACATCAGCTTGCTTCTAGATAGGTGACAGAGGATTCCTTAAAGTGTCCGGAAATGTGTCATTCCAAAATGGTTCATGCTTCTCTTGTCTATCACACACTCCTGGTCTATGTTTAAAACAACTGCAAAGTGCTTTTGCCAAAGGGTAAAATGCATTTGTGTTATAAAAATAAGAAAGTGCAAACAAGGAAAAGGTTGACAAACACAATAGACTTATGAAGATAGTATTGAATTAATGAGTATCTAAGGATGTATATGAAAAAATGTACCTGCATTGTCACTAAAAATAATATTGGCAAGTGCTCACTGAATGGCAATAAATCCAGAGTTGTCTATGAGACCAGAAACAGGCCTTATATGATGCTCTAAATATGGAGGAGCCTAACATTAATTGCGCAGCTGTCATGACCTGCACGGTACTCATTTAGTGCTCTTCAATACAAAATGGGCAATTTTATGGCATCTAGGTCTTCATATTTGGATAATTTCATAAAAAGGAGGCATCTGATCCATTCCCCTTTGCTGTCTGACCTGGATTCCACCAGGGGTTTTCAAATGACCCTCTTTGGAACTCCATGGCTCTGAAAATTCCTTAGGGGATTGTCAAAAAGTGAATTTTTTCCAACTATTTTCTTCTCAATCATTAATATTTAAATTATCTTAGAAACTCATTAATTGTTCTGACCTTAAAAATCCCTTGTGGCTCCACAATTATATAAATGAGTCTACATAGGGACAGGGATCAAACTTTACATAGAAAATGTTTCCATAACAACGTGAACTGGATTTAAAGCCAGGGTAGCAAGGTATCTAAATAAAGAATTTTTTGAACAGGATTATTGTTACTTATAGCATCTTAGACTAATAAAGTCGTTATTATGAGAGCGATTTGTGTTTTACCATATTTTGGTTAAGACATCTAAGTTCTGGAGAAATGGTTACTCTCCTTGTATCACTAACTTACGCACCTATTAGCAAATTATTAATCATAAATTAAAATTCAGTACGATTCTTTAAATAAAGAATACTATTTAAACATTGATTGCATAATGGGGCATCTTTGCATTTGAAAATGTGTCAGGGAAAAGAAGATATTTGTACTTTGCATAAATACAGAGCAGTGTTAGCTGAAATCTTACCTAATGATAGCTGGAGAAGAGTAGTTATACATTTTCACTTGTGGGAGGTTCTCCTTTCACTTGTTGTTTTTTTAGAGACAGAGTTTTATTTTGTTACCCTCGGTAGAGTGCTGTGGCATCACAGCTCACAGCAACCTCTGGCTCTTGGGCTTAGGCGATTCTCTTGCTTCCCGAGTAGCTGGGACTACAGGCGTCCACCACAATGCCCGGCTATTTTTTGTTACAGTTTGGCCGTGGCGAGGTTTAAACCTGCCACCCTTGGTATATGGGGCTGGCACCCTACCCACTGAGCCACAGGTACCACCTTTTCCTTTCACTTTTAAAATAATTTTCCTCTGATGATGATATCCATCCTTGTTTATAAATTATTTTTCTGAAGATTTACATGTTCCTCAGTAAGTAGATTAGGAATAAGAAGAAAAGGGCAAGAAGAGGGATAATAGCACATTTTTTTCACATCTTGAAAATATGCACCAATATAGATGATGTGTTCTATCCCTTTAGTGAGCTCTGGGTAACAGACAAGACCAGTGAGAATGGGTGAAATTAATACAAGAATCCCCGCTGCTACTCTCAGGACATACATTTGGCCTAAACCTATGGGAGGAGTAGATCTTTGAACTGAATTAAAAATTACAATTATAATTTGGACATAACTAGGTTTCTTACAATCTGATTTGCCTATTTAAGACTCTTCTTATAAGAAAATTAATGGAACACTATCCATTTGTTCAACTTGTAACTTATTCTTGTAATTAAGAATAAGAAAAGCAGAGGCCAGGTATGGTGGCTCACTTTGGGAGGCCCAGGTGAGAGGATTGTTAAAGGTCAGGAGTTTGTGACCAGCCTGAGCAACATAGTGAGACCCCATCTATACAAAATTTAAAAAACTGTAGAAAAATTAAAAAAGAATAAGAGTTAGCCAGATGTGGTGGTGTGTACTTGCAGTCCTAGTTACTCAGGCGGCTGAGGCGGAGGATCATTTGAGCCCAGGAGTTCAAGATTATAGTGAGCTATGTATGATTCACCACCACACTCCAGCCTGGTTATAAAACGAGGCCCTTTAAAAAAATGAAAGAAAAAAGGAAGGAAGGAAGGAAGGAGTAATCACAAAAAAATAAAACCAACTCCACAATGAGCATAGACCATCTAGTAAACATGTGTATGTACAGTTTAAGGCTTTGTTGTATATACATCCTACATACACTATGTTGTAGAGATTGGCTAGAGTGAATGCAAAGTGAACAAAACAACAGAGATTAGAGCTGAGATAGAAGATTTTGTGTAGAAACAGGATTTCTTCCAAGTTCCTTGGTTATCTAGTTTAAATACTGTCTGGAGAAACCTATTGATGTTCCCTTGTAGCTTGCTAAGAGTAGTTTCAGAGTAGTAAAATGAGAAAAGTTAATCAAGGAAGAGTAATTCAAAATAAGCATATATTGTATCTTACGTTGTTGCAAAATAAGATGTTTTAAAAGTAAGAACTAAATGCTAGAACAGAAGTTGAAGACACATTTCAGGAATACATCATTTTGGAAAAATTTTCAGTTTTAAAATTTGCTATTCTCTATAAGTTTTTACTGGTACATTTTATAAATTTTCAGTGTGAAATAAAATCTTTGACTGTAGGTCATCAACACATTCAAGAAACTAATTCAATTCTCTCTCTTTTCCCTTTTGCTTTCTCTCTCCATCTCATTAGATAATTTACCCTGATCTATATGATGGTGGTCTCTACCAGGAATTGATTTTACTCCACCCAAGAAATGTCACTTTCTGTTTGATCAGTGTTTCCTACTCTGCTATCACCACCATCCTTACATAAACACGTTATTATCTAATCTGGTTTCCCATTTCCAACATCTTTCAATTCTTCATAATCTTTACCTTTCAAATTTTGGAAATAGTTATCTGTTTCTTAAATTCTATAAGGTCAGTGACTGATTTCACCCAGATTCTTAGCATTGCACCTGGAACATGTTTTGTGTCCAGAAATGTATGTATTTCTAATTAGAAACATTCATTATATCTATTTCAAATTCCTGACTCAGTTAAAAATTATACATTTTATTTAAGAGACTCTGAATATTGAGCCACTTTTCTGTCCTTGATTTCTCTTTCAAACCAAATTCTTCAGTAATCATGTATCTATTTCAGGTGCTTCCATCTATAAAGCTATGCGCAGATCCACTTTGGCATATATGTATTGTGTACTTACGTGTTATTTTAGGAGTAACAATAAATGTTTTGTATATAATACAAAGTTTATATTTAATCTCCTGAGACCTTTCTTATACTAGAAATCTGATAAAGTTAAGAGATGGAATTTTTGCCTTCAAGATCAAACCTGTATCCTTAGAAAACACAGATCTTTGATGAAACAGATAACCTTCTAAGGAAGTTGTTAGGCCTCCATGATAAGGACTGCACATAGAATTGCAAAAGCAGTTCTTTTAGTGATAATGTCAGTTCATGCGGAAGCAGTAACTTATCAAGATGAAATCAAGGTGCTAATAGAAACAGAAATATGATGCTGGGCACCTAAAAAAACAGTAAGAGTACATGAAAAGGGTGACCTTGAAGACTTTAGAACTCCAGAATCCAACAGATATAATTGGTGATAAACTGTTTCATAAGATGGAAATTAGACTGTCACATCCTACCCTGTGTTCACAAATTGTCCCCATCATTCTGCCCTGGACATTTGATTATCTGCACCAACAGAAGTAGAAGACATTTGTAGGAGGGTTTGTAGAAAAATCACACACAAATGATTATTCACTGGTTCTTTTACTTGGTATATATATATCTTTTGATTATGTCAGTCAATTAACAATACTCACGTTTTCTTATTTTTTGATAATCATAAAATAATCCATACTATTATTTTGTATGGAAGTAACAATTACTTTGGTTTTGTTCTAAGATATAGGCCTGCTTTGTATTATAACTTATCAGATAAGAATAAACACTCAATAGTAGATGATTATACATATCTCTTAATAAAGTCAAAATCTGATGATAGTGTTACAGCAAGGCAGGAAATGGTTCTAAGCAAGTAATAATTACTTAAATACATGTGGTTTTGTGCTTACTACCATTAGCTACCACAATATTAGAATATAGTTAATTATAAGGAAGAAAAGGGAATTAATTGGTTTTGAAGATAGCTATATGCGGGAACCTTTGACAATATTTTAACAACCACAGTCATGAAGGAATAATATCCAGGTTATGGATTCAGCTTCCATGTCTGCACTGAGCTATGTTCTTTTCTAATTAAAAAAAAAATGCTGGAACTGATCCCTCTCATGCTTATAGAATGTTGCTGCTCTAAGTGCTGACCTCCTGCCATCAGCTAGCCAAAAGGCATCTGCTCTCTCCCACCCTCTGTCTTGCCATTTATTAATGGCTGAGGGCGTTTTGTTGAATACATAGTTTTCTGTACATATCCACTTACTTATTAAGACTGACAAAATTTTTACTTTTTATCAAATTATGGCATACATTTCAGGGACACATTTTTACATTCATTGTCTTTCAAAACTTCATAAGCTTTTTTCAGCACATGAAAGTCTAAATCTTTTTCCACCTCCTAAACTGGAAACACCTTGCTTTCTTTTCCCATTTTCCTTACATCTATTCATTTCTACATCATTGCCGCTAATAATCAGTGTCATTTTCCAAATTCAGAGCTAGGATCATAGTGTTTAAAGAAGAGAAGGCAAGAATCTCCTCTGTTTTGCTTTTACCACAAAGAAGAAAAAGATTTTACTTTTCCTCCACAGTCAGACTCTTGGTAGATTTCTTATGCCTCAAACTTGAAATGAAATAATATGCCCTAACTGTTTCATTTCAGGAATCACAGCTGTCGCCAAGACACACATCAATCTGATGCAGTAAAAAAAAAACAAAAACTGTAATTATGCATGTTTTTCTCTGTGATGAATTGACTTAAAGTCATATACGTGAGACAAGAAAAAGACATACACACATTAGAAAACTGTTTATACATATAAAAGTTATATAGATTCTATGTAAATTAGAATTTACAAAAATTTCTATGTAAATTAGAATTTAAAAAAATTCTAAAATTAGAATTTTGCTTCTATCACAAACCTCTAGTGATGATCATTGGAGACTTAAGCTGGGCATGATAAACACCTTTCAAATTCTTTCATCTCTGTTCATCTTACAGTGCTGTGTAGTGTGCTGTGCTGGGAAGTTTTGGGGGTCATGAAAAGGTTCAGTAGAAAGGGTATTGTGATGTCTCGAATATGTTGGTAACATAGCTATAGGAGAAGGTAACAGTATTCTGCTTGTTTGTTATCTATGAACTAATTCCCTGTTTGTGTAGAAATTTCATACTTTCATCTATTTTTATGAAAGGATATATAAATATACATTCAATGAGCAGAATTTTGCTGAATGTTTCGTAATTTCTAATTATGAGACAATATATTATATTTCAATCATGAGTTAATAATCAAACATTAGTAAGACTTACTAATTCAATTTAAATGAAGGTGAGAGTCAATTTGGGAAAATAAAATGAAGGTCATTATTTTGAGGTAACCACCTAACAGAGTGAGGATGTTGTGTTCAGGGTACTAGGGAGTACTATTCACAAACTATGGTGTAAATGTCACCCTCTTGACATGTGTAAGACACAGCTTCCACAGTGGCCTATGGCATTCCTGGTATCTACAATATAAAACCCTTATCAGAATGGCTATAATTAAAAAGTCTAAAAATAGTAGATGCTTGCATAGATGCAGAGAGAAACTAACACTTATATATTGTTGGTGAGCCTGAAAATTAGTACATCCACCATGGAAAATGGTATGTAGATACCGCAAAGAAGTAAAACTAGACCTACCATTTGATCCAGTAATCCCACTACAGGGTATTTACCCAAAAGAAAAAAAAGTTATTTTCTCAAAAAGACACCTGTACTCAAATGTTTATTATAGCACAATTCACAATTGCAAAGATGTGGAAACCTGAGCACTCATCAATTCAATGGCCTGGCCGACCTGAAGGGCGGACCTGCCATACCCTCTGTGTCTCTGCCCCAGAGGTGTTCGGGAAGCAGTGCACAGGTTGGCGGGTAGACAGAGGAGCTGCAGGAGGCTGCTGTAGCCGGAGAGCACACACAACTGCTGGGGAGACACCTCCAGGTTGCCAGGTCAAGAAACACTGATGGTGTCTCCACCCTGCCTCTGTTTCCCACCCCTCAGCTCTTTCTACTGAGCAAGGAAGCCCCCACTTCCCAGGTCTGGTTAATTTCATGTAAGTTTCCAAGGCCTGGGAACACACTGACATCTTGCCTAGAGCTGTAGGGACTGTATCCATTTATAGGTCAACACATTCATTAACTTTGCCCCAATGGAAGGGACTGTATCCATTAATTTATTAGGCTATATATGTATATATACCTAAGACAAAGGACTTAGGCAGAGGGGAGATTTTTCCAGTCTTGGGTTTTTCTCTCTTTCAGAAGCTCTGATGCTTTTCCTGTATTCTTTTCTGTAAAATAAATCCTGTCTTGCCACTGATCTGTGGTCTTGGATTCATTCTTTGAATCCCCGAGACAAAGGACCTACTGAAGAAGAAATTCAGGCAATAGTAGTGTATGTATGCCACAGAATGAATATTGCTTGGCCATGAAAAAAGATGACCTAATGCCTTTTGTAACAATTTGGATGGCACTGGAGACTATTATGATAAGTGAAGTATCTCAAGAGTAGAAAAACAAACACCACGTGTTCTTACTCTCAAGTTAGAACTAACTGAGGAACACATAAGTGTTTAGATAGGGAAGTAAAACTGAACGGAAATCAAACAGAGGAAAGGGAGGAAGAGAGGATAGGGTACAATGAATACTATATGAGTGAAGGGCACACTTAGAACCATGACTCAAGCATTATAAATGATCCATTTAAATAAAAACATTTGTGCCCCTACAATATTTTGAATTAAAAATTTTTTTAAAGGAATAGTATAAACTATTATAATGGCAATGTTTGTTTACCTCTTATAGAATACACAGTATAAAAATAAGGGGACCACATTAACATTATTTAAACCATATATTAGTTTAGTATTTTATACCTTTTTTCCACTACCAAATAATTTGTCAAATAATCCTAAACTGTATTTTTAAGAGAAATTAACAAAGGCAAGAAAAACTAACACAGAATCTTTTCAAAGCATCAGAGATTTAAAATTAGCTATGTTCAAATTAAAGATGTCTTCTTTACCTGTTCTTCTACTTGTTTCAATAAGACTAGAGTGTCTGGAGACCAGCAGGCTGGGAGTAATTCTTTTGTCTTTAACAATTCATTTAAAGTGATGAAACTATGATGTTTTCCAATAACCTAAAGCATTCAGACATTTAACAAGAGGTTGTATGTTCTAAAGTTGGTAGTCTTGGGTGATCACAACCCCTGAACAGATATCAAGCTTGGTAAATTTTGGATAAAATACAGGAGATGGAGGAAGGTAAAAAGTTCTATTATGGAAAGATATTCCATTTTGTAGAGGAAGGACATGTCAGTGGAATTCCAGTGTTCTACCCTTCCCTAGGCTGGCCTTCTGTGTTCTTCTATAATGCACTTCCTGTTTATAATTCTTTACTTATGCTGTCTGTAAGTGTTATGGTACAAATACGTTAGCATTCTTAGCCATGCCAATACTTTGGAGAGGAATCATGAACAGTGAACCTAGAGTGTTGGTTGAACAAAAGTCAGCATGTCTAGATAGAGTATAATGAGTGAGCAGTTTGATATACAGAGATGAGATCCCAGAGATACGGACAGGTTATCACACTGGCCAATGTAAGATTTTCATTCTTCATCTGGGTCTATGTATTTGATGCATCTTGATTCTGGGATATTATTCCCCAAATGTGACCAGGATTACTATTTTATACCATTGTATCACTCCTAATGCCTTTTAGTTGGCACATTCCATCAGTCACACTATCGAATATTTATTTTGCCAGACATGATGTGAAATGATGGCAATATAAATATTGACCAAGAGAGACACTGCCAACACTACCCTTGGAATATATATATATCATATATTAAAATACATATATGACATATATATATATTTCAATGGAGAAGATATAAATGAAATGATTACAAGTATTATGATGTCTAAGAGAGCAAGTGAGATGTATTATTCACATTTATATTAAAACTGGGTAACCTGGCCTATAAGAGTAGATCCAATATATGTGTACCGATGAAATACTATTTTGTGCTACATATTTTACATCAGAAAGTCATTCCTAGCTCTTTCTATTTACCATAACAATAAAATAAATTAAAGGGATTCATTGATATAGTGCCTAATAATTTTCTAAGTCCTTTCATATGAATTACCCCATTTATTATTTACTGTAACTATGACAGAGGTTGGCCAATTATAATTACCTTCATTTTAAAGATGAATAAGCCGAGGCTCTGAGAATTTAAATGATCTGTCTACAGTCATGAAATCAGTCAGCAGTATAAGCAGTTCTAGTCTGTTCTGAGTTAAATATCATCAAATTGTTACTCAGTATAGCACTAGACCTTTAGTTTGGGCAAAAGGAAAACATAGTATAGTAATTCTTAAGAAAATGAGATCTACTTAGGCAGATGATAGGTGAGTACCAGATAAATTGTGCAGAAATTCTGTGTGCATATGAAGATAAGGAAGAATAATTAGAATGGTCTGGCATTATTCTATAACCTTGCCTTGATAGAAATTAATTTTTAAACTGGACATGTAAAGAGATGATATGGTTAGCTCTTAATGCGTTTACATTCTGGAAATTCTGGAAATTCTCTGATTTTTTTTTCTTTTCTCACTGCCAAAATTGCTGCCAATCAATTAAACTTACCCACCATATCCTCTGAGTGTATTGCTTAATAGAAATCTACTGTTTCTTCATTGTGTAAATTAATCTTACCTACTCTCTTTCTCTGCTGAAGTCTCTACCAGACACTACAGAAAACTTTACTCAGCATTCTCTTCTAATTACCTTATTCCCCACTGGAAGCCTGATACAAGATTTCTATTTGAACAACCTCTTCCTAGAATGCTAAATTGTCAACTTTTATGAAAGCTTCACTTGTTTAATATTCCTCTACTTCTTAGGAAATCAATAGAGAATTCTACTTAATATGGAACCCAGAATTTACTGCCCTACTAAGTGAGTGATATCCTCTGTTGCCTTCACTTAGTCCAGTTTATTTTTCTAACTTTTTCCTGAAGTCAACAAATGTCTGGCTCTCTTAAAATTCATTATTTTTTATTGTGCTTTATAATGAGCTAGTGGCTGCTATATAAGTCACATAAAAGTGCATCTAATAGTTTAATGTACTGACTTCTTTTAAATATTACATATTTAATCTCTTTCCTCTTCTACTATACCTGTAAATTTTTTTCTATTAGTTATAAATTGATAACAAGACATGTCAAGTAATTAAGGCACAAGAAAAAATTATACAGCTTCAATTATATATTTATGTTTTTATGTTTGTCTTGTTCTTCATGGCCGTGAACTGGTGAATAGCATGTAACATATTCAAGCTGAATACCACTGTGAAACCATCGCTATGTGACAACATGCCAGGTCCTGCACTAAATGTTGTTTTATAGCCTATATTATTTTAGCTTTGTATCAACCCTATTATAAATAGGTAATTAGTTTGCAATATAAATTTCCTTTTAAAAAGTCAGTAAATATCAAAGGCCCACTTTAAAATACAAACCAATGAGAAACATCTTTGTAAAAAGTGAAAAACACTTACGGGAACCAGGAATTTTTTAATTTCTTCCAATGCATGACTCATACGTGAATAAGCTTCCCCAGGTGGAGCAAACACTTCAATTAATACATGAAGTTCATCACTCAAGTGGGCATATTTGGCTTCCCCACTCTTCCTTAGTTCTTCTTCCTGTGAAAGAGGTTATTTTTAGAAATACAAATGCATTCATTGTGCATTGATTTAACATTTACAGAGAATATGACAAAAGGGCATAATTTAAGCAAATTTTCTATAAGTAGAAAGAAACCCTCTGAGAAATAAAAATCCGCTACAAGCCAATTAAAGATTTTAAAATCATTTTTGAGTGTTTGAATGATTAAGAAAAACCTGGCATCATTATCATCTACAACAGATTTTAATCAGATAAATGAAAATGCTAAACTCATGGAAATATATCAGAGAAATGCCATTAACTCTTTAATGTTCACTATTGTATTCTGGAAGAAAATGATTTGTGTGTATGTGTAATTTTCAGATATAAGTGAAAGATTATGGCTGTCTTCTTTAAGAAAACCAGAAGCTGGGTGGCGCCTGTGGCTCAAGGAATAGGGTGCTGGCCCCATATACTAGGGGTGGCGGGTTCAAGGCTGGCCACGGCCAAAACTGCAAAAAAAAAAGAAAGAAAATCAGACGCTTCTAGCTACTTTCTGGGAAGTGAAAATAGTACTTGTTTGTGATACAAAGTGAGCTAAAAATGCAAAACCAAGACTTACCTCACAACCTGTCCTTGCTCTGGCCCAGATTATCATTAACCCACATCTTTTCTGTCCTTTGTGGCCTCATTTTGGTCAATAGGGGTAAATTAAAGGGATGGTGGTTTGAGAGTATATTGGCATTATTCTGCACGAGCTACATAGCTTCTATCTAACCAACAGTACATTTCTATTGGAAGATATTTTCTGTGGTACTGTGCCCAAGCCGTTATTGAAGCCTGATTAATTTGGTATTAGAGCAGAGAAAATTAACATATGATAAATATATGTTGTTCATGTGTGCTATTTATTTTAAACATATCATCTCTAATTCCATAATTAGTTTGCAGATATTCATATATTTCCGATTAGGAAACAGAGATAAGAAGATTTAAGTAACTTCAGCAAAATTGGGATTCAAACTCAGCTATATTTGAAACCAGATTTGCTTTTTTAAAAAGAATTTCAAACAAGTAAAATTTGGTTAAAAAGTTACCATAAAAAATGCGATGTTTTACCTTTGCCTCCAACAGTTGTTAGTGAAACAACAGTAGTTATTTTACTAAATTTCAAATGATACGAATAAACAAGTAATTTTTAGTTTCATATAGAGATTAAATAGAAAAGTGACATTAATAGAATTAAAGTGGATAAACAAGGGCAAATTTGCTATTGATTTCATGAGTTAACTGTTTAACTCTTGCTAATGTGAGTGTTAGTCAGATTAGAAATGCCCAGATGTTCCAAACATGAAGGACCTAGGAAAGAAATGAGAGGGTGGTCTTACCTAGATGCTCCCTTTCCCTACTCAAAGCTCTCAGAGACAGCCCCTTTCAGCCTGGGAATCCACTGGGACTTTTTGCTGCAGGCTTTTCTTGGTGCCCAGTTTTCAGTTTGGGGAGAAGAAACACTTGACTTCACAAAAATACACCCATGAGGTATAGCAAACATTTCTTCCTCTGTGGGTACTGCTGAGACGCAAGCTGCTTGTTCATTCTGGGGCCGGCTTAGTTTTGGGCATAAGTACAGGGGTAGTTAAACCACAGTTCTCTCCATCACTACCCCCTTCTCATTACTTCCTATGTTGACTTCCTGCTGGTTATTTTTCTGTTACTCTCTCCTTACACCTGGAATTTCCTAAGGAATTTCAAATAATTTTCACCTCTATCAAACAAAGTGACAAGGTAATTGAGTGGTATTTCCTAGAGTGGCATGACCTGCTAATTATGGAACTCAACAAAATAAAGACAATATCAGTTAATTGATCCCACTGTCCTTAGAAGAAACAATGGTGACCACCATTGGCTACTTGGAATGACCCTTTGGAATCACATCTTTCATAAGCTGTGTGTTTGAGAATTTTATAAATATGCAGTGCTTTGGATGAGGAGAGTCTAGCAGAAGAAATTGTTTCTATCCTCTCAAGGTAAGAATAGTAGCCACTTGCTTTTGCATTTTTATGAAGAATATGCTATACTTTGCTCATGATGTGATATAGACCATATATTTCTACTTTGTGCTACTGCAGATGTTGGTGTTTTGGCCCTCTGGGTTCTCCTATAAGGCCTCCCACCAACATCACCACCACCAGAAACAATTCCTGAGAAAAACGAACAATGACCAACTCATCAGCTTTTAAATACCGATGTATACATCTAGATATACACATAATATATGATGACACACCCTTGAATAAATTATTTAAGCCCAAGAGAGCCTGACTGTTCAGGTTAGTAGATTTCTCTCTAGTGCACATAACTGCCTTAGTTCCCACTATTTGTATTAAACAAGAGTCAGTGTTTGTTCCCAAACTTATTTATACTAGTTGTATTTGTTACTGTATGTTTTGTTATGGTATTCTATTATATTTTTGTAATTCCTCTTTCAACACAAGGACAAAATTTTAACTCCACATTTCTCAGAATGTATGCCTGTCTTTAAGGACACATGACTATAATAGAAATAATAAAGGTGAAAGAAACCAACTTTGGATGTGAAGTGTGCAAGAATGTAGGAAGTGTTTTTGCTGAAAAAAGTATACAAATTATGAAGTATATTTTTTTAAGGGAAAAGATAACTGTGTTCTAAATAAAAGGGCTAGATGCTTAAAAAAATTAAAGAGTAAGAAAGGGAAAGGAGAGGACCAAAACTCAAATGATATGAAATTTTTTTGAAGGTTTGTAGGAATGGGATTTTTTGTTGTGATATGGAAAATTGTAGAAGTTTTGTAAAAAAGAAGTCTTATGCTGCCTAGGCAAAGCTGGCTATGGTTGAATGGGTTTCTTTAAAGTTTTTTTGTTTGGTTTGGTTTCAAGTGAACTTTATATCAAAACTAGAGTTTGGTTTTCTCTCTCTTAAAACAACAAAGTTATCTTTTCTTGGATTGTTGATTTGCTCCTGAAGTACCAAACACAGATTCTATTTTATCAGAATAATTGGCTGTGCTTTTTATGCTAACCTTTAGCATACCTTTTTATTATTTAAGAGAATCTAGTCATTAAAGAGAAAGATAAGTGTTTTGTTTATTTGTTTGTTTGTTTTTTTAACAGTTACGTTACCTCCTACATTTACTTTTGAAATCTTTTTTATCATGATTTAAGTTAAGTAGATAACTAAGTATTGTTTACAATGATCTGGGTTCCTGTTTCATAAAGTGAAATGTGTAACCTTTTGATATTTTTAACACCTTGACAAAATCGATTTTTAAATGAAGTCTTCTTCTTCATCTGAAACTGATGTTGAGATTTCCCAGAGAACTCCTGGAAAATCTCAGAATTTGTTCTCCCACTTTGTAGACAGAGGATGCTAAACTAGTTAGGTTTATTTGATATGTTAAAGGGAATGGTTGTCAAATAAGAAGAGCTACTTAAACTACCTTATGTCTATATGGGTAAATGTTATTGTACCAATAACTATATGAAGTTTCTAGAAATCTGCCAAAGTCTTTGCTGTCTCTGATGTGTCCTGGAATAAATTTGTTGGTCATAATTCCATAGTTTAAATTTTGTATTCTACAGAATTTTACCAAATTCCCTTGTCAATTATGTTAAAATTAACATCCATCAGATTTTTAACTATGGCCATTTTAATCTCTTTTGTCATTCCCAGATAGTTACCGTCTTACTCTCATGCTTTCTCGAAAGCTCCTACAATCAGTTACTAGCAGAACGATTTGTCTTCAACGAAGAAAAGAGATCCACTTTGAGATCCATGGAAAGAACTATTACAGGCACTCTGGGATGTAGGCTTCTCATGTCTTTGTTTAGATAATTTTAAGATCATCCCACTTCACAGAGTATGAATTTTCAGAACTCCAGTAGAGAAGCTGAGGGGTTCATAAAAGAAGAATAAGAATTTTTTATATGGGCCTCAATAGACTGATGAAGAATGATTATAATTGTTATGGTCTTTGTTTGAAACACTGCTCGTTCTTTAATGTTCAATTTCCTGGATATAAGAAATCTTTTCCTCTTTTCTCAAGCTACCTATACTTCATAACAATTTAATAAATTACACTTTTATAAAAAGAAGTGAAATGCTTATCTTTTTACTCCCCACTGATCCCTCCATAATTTGGAAATCCTTATTGAATAATTTTTACTTTCATGGCAATATATTTATTTGCATAAGTTGAATGGTAATCTGTCTTCCTTATAAGAGGACATTATTGCAATAATTGATTAGATACCCAAGACTTCATTAGAATATCATATTTGATAATGATGTACATAAAATCAGTTGTGATCAGATAGTTTTGAGGAACTACGGTTGACTTTATAAAGCCAGTGCTTATAAAGCCCTCATGGGAAATCAGCCTATCACCTAGATTAAAGGGTTCCCAGCCTTGTAGGTGAGTAAGAAAGGTCATTTCCTGGCAGGTCTGGGAAACTTGAGACAAGAGGAATTCGCCAAAATTCTACAGGTGCCTGACCAGCCAAGGGTGGTGAGTTCTTGGCTTGATTTCCTGGCCTTGAGAAGGGTTTTAGAAATCCCATCTGAGAATTTGAATGAAAAGTTCCAACAGAGAAAACTAACACACCTATGTGTTCAGTTATCACTTTTGCTCCACTTAGATTATAATCAGAACAAATTAAAAAGAGTTGTTTGGCCAGCAACAGTCATCATACTTCGCTTGTCATTTCTCAAAGATGAGGTTGACTATAGAGAGAAATTTTATGTTTCAGTGAAAAACTATAACCCATCATTATGTATTATCAGAATCTAGTCCTGTTGATTGTTTTTGAGTTATTTTCATCTTTTTGTAATCTAGGTCTTTCCATATTATGTATTTTGTAAGTTAGCAACAGTTCCATTATTTCTTCCTCCTTTCTTATTTAGCATCACTACAAACTAAAACTACACTCCTCCTAAAATCCTTCAAGTAAAGCTTGATGATGATATAAATCTCAAAGGATTCATCAATGCAACAGTTTGAGAACTCAAAACATTCACCAGAAACATTTACATCGTTCACACACTGCTCCAGAAGATAATCATGACTACAGCTCTACCACTATTATCCTTACTTAAGATGTTGTGAGCCCAACATCTAGAATTCCCAATGGGCTATCCTATGTACTCAAAAACTCTATTAATCTTTGTATTATTGTTTGTTTCTTCATTCTAATATATGTTCTGTTTTCCCTTTGCAATATTATACTTCACAATTTCTAACCTGAATCTTTTCTCCATAGCAATCAACTTGCCTTATTTTTATAAAACTTCTATGGAAGTTTCAGATAGGGGGAAACCAAAAGACCTCTCTGGATCCCCAGAGTAGATATAAAGATTATTTTATAATATTTATAATCATAAAGAGTGAAAAACATTTGAGTTGAGCTAAATAAGATGCAGAAGAAAAATATTTTCTGAATCTTCCAAATCTTACTAGAACAGATCTTTATCAGAGTTGGCTGGAACAACCTCACCTTCCCTATTGTCCAGAATGGTCTCCAGTCAGGGAGGCACTGATCTTGGGCACTAGAATACGCAAAAAAAATTAGTAAACAAGATTCATCAGAACCTTCTATCCACTGAATCCCTAATAATGCCCTGCCCTTCATTTTGGTATATTCAGTGAACTCCTCCTCATAAAGCAAGTGCCAGGTGAATGTATGGTTATAGCCCTACCAGTACCAATCTCACTTAAGATGTTAGGAACCAAACATCTAGAAAAACATTGCTTTTATTTCTATTATTCCATATACTGTCCATTATTTTTCAAGCCTCCAACCAACTGAATCAAATTTGGAATAAGAAAATTTTTCATCCCAATAATACACATAATATGCATATTCAGTGATAATTCATTTTATGATCAAATAACTATGCAATTCAAGTTTGCCTCACATCAAGTATTTGTTCTGCAATTATAAGAACAAAGTCTATGTAAGTAAAGAAATAATGGAATCTTGTAACCCAGAGGACTATTGCAGTTCTCTTAAATAAGTTAGAATAAGTAACCATTTTTTACAGTAGCCCCTCCTACCTAATCCTTTCTATAGCTTGTTACCTCATTGAATGATGCTATTAGCAGTTCCAGTTATTCTTAGGCTATTCCAGTTTCGGGAGAATCAATACCTGTATAAACACTGTGTTTACTTTTTTCATCCAAGAATCACCTTCAGGAATCTTTGATGTGGAGTCCAAACAGAAAGGTCTCAATGACTAGAAATTTCATAATAAAATGTTAGAAACAACCACCATCATTTTAAAGAGTAAATTGATTTTTCTGTACTATTCTCTAAGTATAGAACCAAATATCTCAAAACTCTTAGGAGCAAAACCAACCAGTGCTTTCCTGTAGACACTCGTGTGTACCCCTGGGTTTCGAAAAGAGCCTTGAACCAGAATTTAAAAGGTACCTTGGAAGGATTAACTGTTCAAACTGCAGCAGATATTTCACTCTTGTGGCCCTCAGTTATTTCATATACAAAAGGAGAAGAGGTCACCTAAGAGATGGTTTTCAAATGTTGTTATAGAGAGCCACAGGTGTTACAGAAAGGTGACTTGAAAACTATCCTTCCCCACCCATTCAACTATATCAGTTCAACTTGGACCATTTTACATATAAAAATTCCATGTAAGTAGATATTGTTATACAAGTTCAATGAACTAAAAACAATAGACAACATTAGATATGATTATGTCACAGGTTTTTACAGCTTTAAAATGTCAATTTACTGTGTGACTGTTCTTTACAGTTATCTTGGTACTTAGAACTTTGGTATTAGAAAATACTATGATACTTTCCAAATAATGTATCTATGACACATTGCCAGAAAAATTGAAAATAAATGGTTACTTTTCATATTAATCTTAAAGTATCTACAATATGGCAATTCCTACATATTTTACAAACATATGTAATTTAATCTTCATACAATCCTTGGATAGATTTTGGAAGCCATGCAGTAGGGAAAAAAAAGATTTTGGAGTCAGAGAAATCTAGATTTGAACTACTAAGCTGTGATACTTACTATCTGTGATATTCGGGTAAAGTTGTTTAATTTTTAAGCTTTAGCCTTTTCATCTATATAATAGGGAAACTCTAGATCTCTCATGTAAAGATAAAATGAGATAATACATATACACTGAAAGTACAGTGCTGGCAAACTATAAACACTCAGAAAAAGTTAAAAGTTTTTTTTATTTTTTTCTTACTTGGTTGTAATTATGTTAGTAAGGGATTTAAATTTGGTCTGCCCTACTCCAAAGAGACATCTTACGTTAATAGATGTTTATTATGTATATTAAATTCACATGGAAGAATATAATTATAAAAGCTTCAAATTAAATGTTGTTTTGATGTAAGTAAGAGTGTACCAGTTTGACACTGGTTTAGTTGTTAAGACCATTTAAATGTGTAACTTTAAGGGAACATATACTTGAAAATTATTCTAAATCAAAAAGCTCAAGTGTTTCAGAAAGATAAGGAAAAATTAACATCACCATGGATCTTAGACTGTTCACAATTCTGTAACAAAATACCATAAACTGAGTCACTAAATCAGCAGATATTTATTTCTCACAGTTTTGAAAACTGGGAAATCCAAAATCAAGGCTTCCCATCAATTTGGTTCCTGAGGTATCTCTTCTCAGCTTGTAGGATGTCCTCATGGGAGGAATAAGAGTTCTGGTTTATCCCTCTTTTTACAAGGGCACTAATCCTATCATGGGGGGCTCCATCCTAATGACCTCATCTAAACCTAATTGCCTCCCAAATACCCCACCTCTAAATACCATCACATTGGTGTTTAGGGCATCAATTTTCTGAAATTTGAAGGACACAAACATTCAGTCCACACCACCATGAGTTCTTTCTTGATTTGCCCCTTTCAAATAAATCATAAGGTATTGGCTGCTATATGTGACATGGACCATGTGATATTGAAAGGCCAAGTATGGTAATTAACAGCCCAGTTTCTGCTTCATGATGTTTAGAGTTAAAAATCCCAGATTTTCCCCTTCATTGTGGTAAACTTGGGCAAGTGACTTCACAATTCAGATTTCTAGTTCTTTGCCTATAGAATAAGGATAGTTATAACAATAATAAAGCACTAATCAAATATTACTATCACTAAATATTATAGTATATCTCTATGATTCAATTCATAAATTGTATATGAACCAAAAGGGTTAATGTAGCCTAAGATTTCAATTACTCTCCCAGGAGTAGCTCTTCTAGTGACAGGAATAAACTCAATAATAAAGTTGAAAATGCATGATATTCATTATGTACAAGTTTGGTTTTTGCTCTAGCAATTATTATTGTCATATTTTATCCTCAGACTTATAATTTACTAAAGTGCTTTTTACAGGCTTTTTCTTCTTAATGCCCCAGGGAGCTTTCTTTTAACATAAATCCTCTTCAGAAATAAATAAGTCTATTGTCTGCACAGCTTTTGCCATCAAGAAATTCAAATAAATATACATTTATTATTTATACTTTAGCCTGAATGGGATTTGTCTGAATCCCCAATTTAAAGACATTTACGTTTCTCAAAAAGCATATTTGGAAGTTCTTTCAAGTAAGGACAAATTTGTTACCCTAAATTCATGCAACAAAAGGTTTTTGCACAAATAGATGTACATACATGTGTGAATTGAGAAACAATGACTCCGTCAAAGAGTCTTATCACTTCCCTTCCAAACTCCTGCTCTCTTTGACCCACATGTGGCAAGAACCCTTCCAATTTCAGGCCATGCAAATTCCAAATAGTCAGCTCTGGGAGGGGAATCTTTGCACTGCTGCACACCCATCCAGCACTCATTAGATTCATGAAGGACACAGCACCACAAGTATCAAAGGACTAAGGGTGGTATTGTAAAGAGTACTCCAGTATTTAGAATACAAAGGAGTGGATAGTGCCATACTTAAGTGTACTTACCTTGAATTTGGAGTTTGTTCTTTTTTTAGCAGTTATCAACATGAAATCATGCAATTTAGATTACATCAAGGGTGGTCTAGCTCCTCAAACAATGAAAGGGTGTTGTCCAAAATAGTAAAGAAAGTTTCTCGATACAATAAAAGTGGCTATTTCACTATTCACGGAACATAAGGCGATTGATGTCCACCAAATGTGATCTCTGGGAAGGTTCTCCTTGGGAAGGAACACTCACAGGACTGCGTTGCTACACTTCTGTTGTTTAGTAATTAAGATTCTTACACCTGTTTATTCTGTGGGAACAAAGAAATATAGGAACGCAATTATCTAAAGGGGCTTCTCTGACCTCTTCTTTCTCAATTCCAACTGGATGCAAATGGGTTTGTTAGGGTCTAATGGGGGAACTGTCAGGGGGCCATGGAAGCAGTTGGAGAACACATTTGTAACCTGCTGAAGAGTCACAGAAAGGAGGGAATGAATGGGTCCTAGCAAGAACAAGTCTTGCAGAGATAAGTGGACTTTTTGGAGAAGGGCATGTGAATGTACTGCTTTTCCCTGACTGCAAAAGTTGAAAAGAAACCAAGAAACAGGCTGAGCATGCCTAGCCTTCGAGGCTGGAAGGAATCAGGAAACCCAGGAGCAAAGGTCTCAGGGGACCCACCACATCGCCCCCCCCCATACACCCCCAGGGCGAACATCTCTCCGCCTTTCATATTGGAAGAATTTCACCACTATTATACTTCACCAGATACATCTAAGCTAACAAATAAAAATAACAACCAATACTAGCAACCATAAAAGAGGAAAATCAGACAGGATGTCAGAACACGTGCCATTTGAACAAATGTCAATAAAATTGCAGCCAGAGAAAGATGAACATTCAAATAAAAACATTTTTGGAAGCAGCTCAGGAGATAAAACACAGACACAAACATTTTATGGTGTTAAAAAGAAATGATTTCCCAGGTAAGGGCAACTACAAATTAAAAATAAGAGACTAAATTGTCTCTGTTGAAAGTAAGAGTGTACTTTTCTTCCCCCTTTTCCCAGAGCTTTTATGTTAGAGAACTTGTAATCATAAGTGCTTTCTCCTCCCCTTGAAATGTTTTGGAGACTTAGATGAGCTTTATGACCTAGGAACCTCTTTCCCAAGGACTTAGAGACCATCTCTGTCTGTCTCTCCCTCTCTCTCTCTTTCACTCTCTCTCTTTTCTCTCATTCTTTTTACAGACTGACCAAGGTAAGAGGTGGGGATTCAGTATATAACATTATGTTTCCCAGGCTGCACTGGGAGTTCTGGGCCCAAGTAGGTGGGATTGTGTAGGTGGCATTACAATATGTGACCTCTCAGTTGGCCAGGTCCCTTTTATTGTTTGTTTTTGTTTCCTTATCAAAAAGATATGACAAGTTTGTTTTTCCTCTGGATATAGACAATTGGTTAATTCAGATGGTCTCCCCAATTACCAGATAAAGTTAGGTGAGTCAAATGTGACAGTTAATGCTATCAAGTCATCTCACTCAAGGCCTAGTTACTGTTTACCTTGAAAGCCCATGTATACAATGGGCCTGGCTGTACAGAAGGGGGAAATGTCTTCCTGTTTTTGCAATCTCTTCGTGGATGGCCTGTGATGTGTACCACACTCAGGTTTAATGCTCCTTCAGTGATAAACACGTTTCTCTACTGTCTTTGTAGAGAATATTTCTGGGTTGGGAGAAGATTTTGTTTTTAATTATATTTCCCAACATCCTTTGAAACAAAGGGTAACAGATGTTGTTGATACTCTGCCCATAACACCTTGCATTATTATCCCCATGCAACCAGTGTGGATTTGTCTTTTTGCCTGAGAGCTTGCCCTGGTCTAAGCTCTTGAGCTCTCTGCAAGCATACACCAGGGTAGAAATAGTAGGGAATTACCTTTCTCAACTCTCAGTTCACGACTCGGGTGGTTTGGGGAGGAGTTGGCCTATCAATATCCAAGGTTGTTCAACCTTTGATGGGCTAACTCATGTGCTCTTTTTCAGAGATCCCCAGTGGGAATATATCCCAGTTGCTCACAGTTTTAACTTGATTAGGAATCCACCCTGTCTGGGTTCATTCATCTTCTTATTTTACTTCCTTGTGTCTTTATCGGGCATGAGGTCTCCTTCCAATAATTCAATAATTTCACATAATTCAATCTTGCCACACTGCCTTTCCAGGTGAACTTAAATCAAGATAAGTTAGTAGATTTAAATAAGGAGAAGATGATTGAAATCAGAAGGTTTATTTTCAAGAAAGATTAACTGCAAACAAAAGGACATGAATAAACAAAGATCATGAAGAAATAAGATATAGAGGGCAGATACTGAAAATATGTAATATGAAAATAATAGCTTTTAAAATATTCTCCTTTTGTAAATGCCACAAAGAACATAAGGAAAAACAAAATAAATAAAGTATCTGCAGATTTAAAGGGGTCATTTAATTTTACCTTTGATTAAATAGCGAAGGTCCACACTAAGGCCTATCTCCATAGAATCTTTGAACTTTAAGTAAAACCAAAACAAACAAATAGTTATATAAGCTTCTAGAACTAGAACTACAAAGGAAAAAAATATTAATTGGCCTTGGACTTCTCATCTATTAAAGTTTGAATTTAGAAATAAGGATAATAAATAACACATACTAAATAGCAGGATCTGTGCTGACTGCTTTATACACATAATTTTATTTATTACACCAGAAACAGAACATAGCATTTGATAACCCTTCACAAGCACAGTGAACTTCACACCTCCTGAGTTCACAGAGACATGAATATTTACACTATAATAAGGCGATATTTCATAATTTCAACTGTTCCAGTGTACGTTATGACATTTATTATGTTCTTCCAAGATAGACAATGTTGAGACTACTTGAAATTCAGTCCATGAAACAATTTTCACTAATGCAAATAGACAAAGAAGGCTCAGTAGCCTGGAATTAAGGGGGATTTAAAATGCTGTCAGTATCTATCAACTAACACAATAAGCAAAACAAAACATTACTGTCAAGAACATGGGTAAAGTGGACGGCATTCTGAAATCACTTTACTTAGCACACTGATTCATAGGCAGCTGGATCCAGTTTCCTATTTCAAGAAGAGGCACCCTCTGAAAGAAAAGGCTTAAGGAAGTCCGACAGGCATCTTTTGAGTTTGGAATGGGACCCATGAAAAAAGGTGTGCAGAAGCCTAAGAACCAATTAAGATGTGAAGACAGCTCATGAGCTGGGGCAAGGAGATCTCAGTAAAGTAACCTTTAACCCAACAGATATTGCCAGAATTGCTTCTGAGCCTTATGGTGCTGAAAGGGCAAGTTGTCGCTGCCAACCAATAATGGAAAAGCAAACACTAGCAAGGCCCAGCTGGCAGGAGCAGCAGGCCAAAGGCCTGTTTCCAAAAGGAAATTGAGAGGTGGGATATCAGTTTTGGGAGGACATCTCATGCAGTCAGACATGTTTGCGGAGGAGGCAGTGGTAGGGTGACAAAAGAGCTCTGGCGCGGAGTGCTGAAGTGGAATGACGAAGCCACAGAGAGGAGAAGAGAAGGACACCTGGGCTGTGAGGGCTGCGGTAGCAGGTCTGGCGGAGTTGCCTGGACACTGCCGACCCGGAGGCATTGGCCCTTGACAATGTGACATGGAGAGCTTCCCTTCCAACACATACATTGTGCTGTTTATCAGGCAACCTGACTGAGGAGCAAACACCACTGGGAGCCAGAAAAGGCTAACCCCCGGCTAGAATACACCTGGTATCCAGATTGACAGCATGACTCAAGGTCAATAAATGCCAGGAGCAGAACAGCAGAGACCGCTGTCACTTTCAGCTTTCTGAAAATCAAAGTCGTTCATATTAGTTCCTACTTACAAGCTTGCACTAACATTCTAAAATTCAACAATTCCATCATGGCATTCCTGACCTTTTTAATACGACACTGCCTTAGCTTACCATTTTCATCTTCTATCATCCCCTTCGTGGATGCCATTTTTCAATCACAAGAAAATCTTCACCTTTTTTGGAAGTCACCAGGCTCTTTCAAACCCCTATGGACCTTTGTTCTTCTTACAAAGTTCAGATCAAATATATTCAGCTAGGCTCTACAGACTCAATAATACAGAAATGGTTGCTCCCTAGAATCTTCAATGTAATATCTTCTAAATGATAAATCGTATCATACACATTTGGTATTATGTTGCTAACAGCAATACCATTGTGCATTAGAATATTTGGTTCCATGGATCCTTTTAAACATGAAGTATGTAATTTTGTCAGCATCTGATTTATACTGTGTGTGTGGGTTAGGGGTTAGAGGAGAGTACATTATGTGAGGCTTCTTAGATCATATCTAAATGATATGTATAATATCTTAATAATATGTATCATCTCTATACACATTTGTATTCCTTTTTCAATCAAAAAGGGTTAAGTATTTTCCAGGAGAAATGAGGTACATGGGAATTTGATCTTTTAAATTTTGTAGTGTCTTATCACATGATCTTTGATCTTTTCCCCTTTCTGTCCTTTACCCTGTTTTAGCAGAAATATATGTGATAATATCTAAGAGGACAGTTTAATACATATGACAAAAGGATGGGGGGAGGGGAGGGTAAATACTTTTACATTTCCAGCGAACCAATTACTTTGGAAGGACTCTACTTGTATTAAGTGAATGCTAATTTTATACATTTTTTTCCCTGACAAGTTCATCTCTACTTTGTTTTTGTCGACTTACTGAATGTTCTAAGGATACTGCAAAACACAAATGTGGGCCAGAAATGCCTAAGAACATGTACGAGTTAGAGCTTGGGAGAGGGAGGGGGTCCTTGTATCCGCTGTAACTTAGCTTTAGGCATAGTCCCTGCTTACCAGGAAACTGAAATTCGGCATAGAACACTCAGGCTGATATGCAATTTTTCTTCCCTTAAAAGCCCTTTTGGAGAAAGTTTTCTCAGAATTGGTGAAATCGACTCTTTTGGAAAATGTGTGAAGGTAGAAGGAGAGGGGACAGGCTGAACACTTGACAGTGGGCTCCTCATAATATTTTGTTCTTATTGGCACATGGCTTGCTCCATACAGTAGCACAGAAAATATATTTCCCAGAAGTGCACTTATCCCTCACTAACCCTGAACAATTTTGTTTTCATAGCAGCACCTGAAAATCTAGCACCACTGCCTGCTTGTGTTTACACGGGGCTCAGCCTCTCTGGTCACTCCAGGGCAGAAAGCCTCTTTTGATGTTACCTGAACAGAAAGGAAAAGTGGAATCATAATGACTTAAAGCGACAGGTCTTGGTCCTGTAGCACTGATAATTAGGGGATGGAAACAAAAATAACAATAGCATATCTGAAAAATTTTAACTCAGTCTCTCCTCCGCCTATCTCCACCACCACCACCACTAGACCCCAAGGCTGGTGTGTCTGTTGCTGTAATGGTCAGCAGAACAAAAGGTAGGGATGTTGGGATACAGCTGCCCCCTCTTCCTTCAGCACCATAAAACCATAAAAATGGTATTTTGATCTGAGCTTATGAAGTCAACTGCTTCCCCTTGGTGCTAACATCAGTAGTTAATGCTCTGAGAAGAAAAATGAACATACATTGAATTCCACGATGTCTAAGAATTGTGCTACTAGGGATTTGCTCACCTATGAGCTTCTTTAAACCTAAAAATAGGTTAACATTATCTGCAGTTTCACTTTTAAGGAAAGAAAGATCCTTTGAAGATAGCAGAGCGAATTTTAGGAAATGGATTAACTCAAATTTTCAAGTCCCTGGTAAGTGTCGCATTCATATCTGATAATCATCTCTTATCCCACATCACAAAAATAGAAAGTAGAGTCAAACTTGAGGCCGGATCCTGACCTGAAGGGTATTTTGCTGTTTACCTCCCGGCTGGCAGGATGGAGCGGCTGTTAGTGCACAAGGAACTCTACTGAATGACCTAAAGTAAGGCATGAGAAAAGTGACAAGTTCCCTGATCTCAGTGGCTACAGGAATTCTAACAAAGCCTGAATTCTCAAGGGAGGATTTCTGGAAAGAGGAATATTACAAGGTAATTGAGCAATCTCAAAGACCTTGTTTTGAAGACAGCCGATGTCAGGATAGAACTCACCTCTGAAATATCATCTTAGAGGGCCAGCGTGAATTGACAGTGTCTTATTTTTATCACAGAGGCAGACTCTGGTAAGAGGAGACCTAATCACTAGCTATACCTGAAAAATAACTATCTAGAAAGATTGCTTGGAAGATTCTGCTCAAAGGAGTCACAAACGAACGTGTTAACTTCTTAAAGTAATAAAAACTTAAAATGTACATCATGCGAGAACTCTTAATGTTAAGAGTTTCTGGAGGGTGGACCAGGACCTGAGAGAACTCACTGTTTACATGGAGAGATAAGGCACCTACGCATAACGAATTCTGGTACTGACAAAAGTCAGAAGACAAGTTACAGCAGTGCATTCACGGGCTCACGTCCGCCTTCAGCAGAGTTCATAGAGCTGGTCAGCGGTGAGAGTGCTGGTCCAATGTGGGGACACTGGAGTAACTGAGGCCTCTCTGCCCACTGAGCTTAATTCTAATGGAAGGAGACTGAAGGATGAAAAATATTTATTATAAGAGCAATAAGAGAAATCAAACAAAGAGGTGGGAGGATGCTGGAAGGACGGCACATAATTTGAATGGGGAAGGTGGCTGGTGCTGAGTAATGACAAGGTGCTCACCTGCACCACCTAGGGGTAGGTGACCCAAACAGCAGCGCAGGTGCGGAGACCAGTGAAAACACAAGGCAGGCAAGGAAAAACGTGGCCTGGTCTGAGAAACAGAAAGAGAGTCAGCGTGACTTGAGCATAGAGAATAAAATTGGAAGGTGCAGAAAATAAGCCACGAAGTAGAAGACACAGGCCACTAATATAGGCCTCTGCAGGGCATCCTACAGAGCTCAAAAGCAGGGGAAAGGTCTTTGAAGCAGAGATCGTAAATGCTGCCTTTTCAGAGAGACTGGGTGCTTTATTCTTGCATTTTGCAAAAAATAACCAGATATATTCCAAAAATATGCAATATATTAAGAATAGAAAGGTAAAAATTTTTCAGTTTTCAAGTGATAAGTTTTCTGACCCTTTAAAACATTAGAAAAATAACACATTAGCCTCCATGAGATTATTTGCGTCTTAGATTCAGCACATTGATGTCTACTTTCTTAACATATGAAATATTATTGAGAATCTATATTGATTCCACTGGGCTTTGAAGAATAGCTGGGATCTGAAAATGAGAAGTGAGTGAATCAACAAAAAGGAATATTATGAATGAAATCTAGCTACCTGTTTGCTTTCTGGAGTTCAGGTTCGCCCCACTGTTTGCACCCTGCAATGACACTTTTTAAGCACACCCCAAAGGTCATTCAGACTGTAACTCTAGGCTAGCTACAGGGAAGCCATTTCTCTTCCAGCACATTTTTGGCTGGTTCTATCGTAAGAGTTTAGAATTAACATGCTGCTTGCTTACGCAGCTGCCTGGCATAAGATTAGAAAATGACCTTCAGGAAAAAACAGATCAAGAGTCTTTAATAGGTCAACCTCAGACTGCTGATAAGCATCAAGCAAATCAAGATGACCAGGGCAGAGCTTTCCTTCTGCCGTCAACTCCCTTTATACCTTCCTTTAATAAGTTGAGGAGCAGAGGAGATGAAATGCTCTTTGAGATAATGGTCTACCATGTACTCAGGTTGCCAGCACTGGAATCAACTGTTTTCCTTCACCAGCACTGGCCTCTACTGTTTGGTTCTATGGTGGCAAGCAGCCTGCCTTTGGCAACAGTACCACTTTCCATGCTCAAGAGTGGTTAAGTGTGGACAATAATTTAGCTGGTGGGCCTCATTTTCAAGCAAAGGAATGGAGGCAGAAAATCAAACACTGTGTCAGGGATACCAAAAGCTCCTGCTAAGATTTGCGATGGCTGACGTGCAAGGGACGCAATGGAAAGTCATGTGGAAAAGCCAGAATGAATCTGGCAATGGAGATCTTGAAGTCATAACTGGGGAATTGGACTTTAATTCTTTAATGGGGGGAAGGGAGGATATTGGGAATATGTGATGAGGGTAATGTTAATGAGCACCATGTTTCAGGAAAAAAAAATCAGCTAGCAGTTCATGAAATGCAAAAAAATCTGTCTGGTTTTAAGTTATTCACTACTTTTCTCCCTACCAATTATTTATCAAATTCATGTCTTCCTTTATCAATTCCTTAATTTCAAATGAAAAATTACTATTTGTGGAAGATACATTCATCTGGACTTCTATCAATGCATGTTAGTTTGAGATACTTACAGATCAGCTAATAATATTGGTTAAAAAAGAAAGGAAACAAGGAAATTGAACCTAAGTATAAGTATTTCCAGAGACCTAACCTCATGACTGGCTATGTCAACTCTCTTTCAAATATCATGTTTGAAGCAATACCATCATGTTTAATCTGCCTTCAGGGCAAATGTTAAAAAATGTTTTAATGCTTTATAAAAGGCTATCTGTGACTTAGAATAAAATTTCCAAGTACAGTGTGACATATAGATTTAAAAAACGTTGTATCACAAATAACTTACAAGAAAATGAAAATGATGTGCTAAGGAAAGATTTCAATGACCCAAAGACAGGTCAAATAAGATACTGGTACCGAGACTCTGATGAAAACGTTAAATATATGAAATGAGTAGGAAAGAAACACTATATATATGTATATAATTTAGTTAATATTGTAAGTATCCAATTTGGATATCTAATCTATATCCCTAAGTGTCTTTATAACTGTTAAACATTTTTTCTGCACCCTCTTATTAGGAGATTAGGTATTTTAGATTGTTTGGCATTTTGTATTGTTTTATATGGAAGAATGATAAGTAGAGAGCAAAATACTCCCTTTCTGAAAAAAGCAATTTATTCCAATTCAGGGCCCTTATATTTCTTATAAATTTCTCTAAATTGAACTGCTATCTGGAAGCTCTACCTTATGCTTACTGCTCTTTTTGTTCTTTTATGTCAAATATAACTTTAGTATCTATTCATTATGATTAAATTTTAAATATGAAATAAACGCACACATAGTTTTAAGCTAAAATATTTTCTGCCATTTGTTTCCTGTATTAAAGCGTGTTTTACGCCTGTCACAATCCTGAAACTCTCTCATTCTTAGGAATTCTAAGTTTGCTCATAATATTCCTTTTCAAGTATACATTTTAAAAAGCTATCTACAATTATTATTATAATTATTATTTTTAGAGACAAAGTCTCACTTTATCACCCTCAGTAGAGTGCCATGACATCACACAGTTCACAGAAAGCTCCAGCTCCTGGGCTTAGGAGATTTTCTTGCCTCAGACTCCCGAGCAGCTGGGATTACAAGTGCCCACCACAACACCCGGCTACTTTTTTTGTTGTTGCAGTTCGGCCAGGGCTGGGCTTGAGCCTGCCATCCTCAGTATATGGGGCCAACGCCTTATTCACTGAGCCAAAGGCGCCATCCTACAATTATTTTTACATATTATTTTATCACAGCAGAGAACAAATAATTGCTCAGAGAACTGACTCAGAATCCGTCAGTTCTGAGTGTAAAGATGCACACATGCCAGCCGGATGCCACACCTGGGACTCCTCTTTGACTTTTAGGCAGTAGAGACCTCTAGGACTATCTCCCATACATTGCTCAAAGCTTGTAAGTATAATCATTGACATTTTGAAATTAGCTGTTAAAAATTTTAATCGAAAGAACTAGTCAAATGCAGCCCATTATTCAAGTTTGCCTACACCTATTTGTTCTAAACATCTCTCTCCAAGTCCTTTCTCTTGCAAATTTGGTGAGCATGTTATTGACTTTCCCGTCTAAGCCCACTGATGAAATAACCTTGCCTCAATTTACAACTTTCTTCTAATTTAACACCAATCCACTAAAGTAGCACTTTTCGGGTCCAATCATCTGTAAATCCTCCCAATCTTCAATAAAACCCTTTAGGGTGTAATGAGAGGCATCATATGTCACTAGACTCTGGAGAATGTTTTCTCAAGTTTTCCTAAGCTCCCATAACACCCCATTGCCATGCTCTGAAGATGAATGACACCCATCCATAGGAAATGTACAGTATTATAGAGGAGAGAAATAAATCTAGCACATTCAGAAAGGATTAGGTCTTCCAAAAACATCTCTAAGAAAAATGCTTTGGACAAAAAACTGGAGCCTCAATATTAACTGGAATTAACAGCCTTGGTTTACTAATGTTTGCCAAAGTAACTCAAATAGTTTGTAGATACAGTAATCATAATTAATTAAAAAGCTGAATTATAGGTATACATTAATATTGAAGAGTTTAATAATTGTGCGTAGAGTGGTATTAGAAATGACATACATTTTAGCTTCAATATATTTCGTTAAATCCAAAACCTGAACGAGGGAGATTATTGAGAATATCAAAGCATTCGGAAAGACCATGAGTAAAATCAAAAGTCATTGAGGCAGTTCAATTAAGGGAATTTTTATTAAAGAGTAAAAAGCAATTGGATTAATTCACTGAATGAGTATTTCAATCAACAATCTTGTAATCACACTTCATTGACAAAATCTTACTCATAATATATCAAGTTGCTATTTCTTATGCCCCTGAAAAATTTAGTCAAGAATTTCTGGAAAGTATCCAATTCCCTCTAGCGAAATAAGGCTTTTTTTTTTTTTTGGTCATAAGGTCTATGTTTTTGTTTTAAAGAATACTGATGTCTTTTATACTGTATGAACTAAACTAAGTGGGTCAAACATGCTAAATTTGACAGGCTTTCTTTCCCAAAAGGGAAAACTAATTTTTTTTATTAATCTTTATTTCTTCAGATCACAGTTTTAAGTAAAAATGCACATATAGAAGTTCCAGAAAACATAGTTTGGGTCCTGTTTTCTGGCTTATCATTTCAATATATTTTTTGTGTATTTTTTTGATTTGTCTGTTCTTTCCAAATTCATGCAAAGAATTAAACACCTTGGTTAGAAATAAAAATTTCAGAACATTTGAATAGAGAAGAAGAATGGCACTCTTCCATACAAAATGTACAGTATTATTGAGGATAGCATATTCTAGGGAACTAGGGAACAAATGGCCACATTTCTCCACCTCTTGACCTTTCTTCTTCCCAATACTGACCTCAGATTCATGCATAATACTGTATCTTGCCAAGATATGACTTTAACTGGCCTGTAAATATATACAGATCACTTACATATGCATGTATATATGTGAATCTATATTTTTAACTAATAAGATTTAACCTTAGTCACTTTTCCAAAATTTATATTTCCTCTCCTTACACTTACTCACTTATTTTGCTTCTAAATTTCCTACCTTTATGCACTTTCAAGCTGACTAAAAGTCTATTTTTGCATTAAGATATATTACAGATTAATTTGAAAATATTCAGTAATAGAAAAAAAACAGACTTATAAATTGACCTAACAAGTGACTCGTTTACATTAATGTAAATATCTGGTCACTAATTTCAACAGTTGACTTTTCCAGTACATCAAGATCACCACCACTTCCATCCCAAATATAAGCATTCTCAAATAACTTCTTTAGCTGTCTATAGAAATGAAAAATTTTCCTTCTGTATTAGCAGATAAGCCTTCTGATAAAGACAAATTCTAATTAAGTTTATATAGTAATGACAATTGATATTTATTAAATTAATATGTAGTATGGAATCTCTTCTATAAATTAACATGTAGTAGGCATCATTACCATGAGCAGTGATGCTGATATAACTTAAAGATGTTTTCAGTGTATGCCTTCCCTTTATTCAGCACGTATTTTTTGAATGCAAAGAAATGATCCCTGTTATATTTTACAATTTGTCTCCATTGTGTTTAAAATTATAAATATCATTAGCATCCTACAAATTGCATCAATTTTAGTCAAACAAGTCAAAGGAGACAATAAGTTATTAGCTCAAGAGGATTTTAGTAGTAATAGAAGAAAGTGAATTTTAAAGCCAATCAAAAGATAGATAGCTGGTAAGTTATGGAAAGCTACCGTTTCTTTTTATTATTTATTTATTTATTTATTTTTTGAAACAGAGTTTCACTATGTCGCCCTTTGTAGAGTGCTATAAAATCACAGCTCACAGCAACCTCCAACTCTTGGGCTTAAGTGATTCCCTTGCCTCAGCCTCCCAAGGAGCTGGGACTACAGGCGCCCACCACAATGCCTGGCTATTTTTTGTCTGTAGTTGTCATTGTTGTTTGGCAGGCCTGGGCTGGATTCAACACCCCTAGCTCCAGGGTATGTGGCTGACGCCCTAGCTGCTGAACTACAGTTGCCAAGCGAGCCCTTTCATTTTTTTTTCCACCCATTAAAGTCATTGTTTATCTGATACAAATTTTCTACTAATAGAATACATTACAGCTTCATTATTAACAACTAAAAATTAAAGTTAGATCTTACTTATATTGTGATATAAATCAAAGGACATTAACTAAGTTATTTTCTCACTACTGGAACAATAGAAGAAATAACAAGATAATCAACAACAGAACTACAGTTGATCTCAAGTTACTAGCTGCAGCACATCTAAGTAGTAATAGAAATAAAAAGTAAATAAAATCCAGAAAGAATAAAAATATCTAGAAAGAGAGTAGTGTTAAATTATCACTAAAAGAACTGATGTCTGATTACTGGATTCATAATCACTTTGCTCAAACCTAGTCATTACTCAGCATGACTGGTGAGTAAATTAATACCCTTAAAATATTTTAAAATAAATGAATGCTTATTTGACCACATGACTCAACCAGGAATACTTACATTTATGGCAAATATGTATTCAAAATGAGATATGCAACTTTGAAAGTCCATTTTGATCAACAGAAATACTTAATGCTAAGAATTAATAATTGAAAAAAAAATCCGTGCCATCTTTTAAAAGTGATAGCGTTTGTGTATCTAAAATTAAATTCTGAGAAACCTTAGCCTGACACAAAGTCCAAATGTACATTAAAGTAAATAATTATCCATAAAATTCAGCATGTGTAACAATTTAACTGACATTTTCATTTTAATAACCAAAAAAAAAAAAAAAGATTTAGACCTAAATTTTAAAGCACAGATATATCTCAGATCAATAGTTTGTTAAATAGGTCAAGACTTATTACGTGTGAGTGTAATCCATTTTCTGGATTGCAACTGACAGTTTAAAAGGTGAAGTAGAAAGAGTACCATGGAATAATAATATCACAGGGCAGGCCATATGGTAAGGTTAAATATTGCAGTGCAAACCTTTACTTCAATACATGTTATTGATTACTTTCCTACTGCACATTAATGCAAACTTAGTGTCTTAAAACACCACAAGTTTATTCTCATACAGTCCTTGAGGTCACAAGTTTAAAATTAGTGTCAGCAAGGCTGTATTCTTTTTGGAGACTTCAGAAGAGATCTGTTATTTAGCTTTGCCTAATTTCTATAAGCTGTCCTTATTCCTTTGGCTTGTGGTTCGTTTGATCACGTCAAAGTAATACAGGACAGATGGCACCCCAGTCAGCTGAGCTGAGCTGGAGGACCTACCCACTTAAGCTGGCAGCCAAACCAGGGGGCTGGAGGGTGCAGGGTAGGGGCGTAGGAGGCTCCAGTATCCAGAGGGGCCAGACAACTGCATGGGAGACACCAGCACCTTAGGTTTCCCTTCCCTTGCATTTCCAGCTGAACTTGGAACCCCACCTTTTCTAGGTCTAGTCAATTTGGTGGCCTGGTCAATTTCATGTAAGTTTCCTAGGCCTGAATGAAAGGGATTGTAGCCATTCATTAACTGAGTTCCCCTGCAAGCCCCCAAATGTAACCACTGAGTTCTGGCTGAATGTAACTTTAGAGGACCCCCCAACCCCCCACCTCCTGCTTAATATAACAATTGAGTTCTGGCCAAGAGTCTATATATACCCCTGAGCAAACAGCCTGGGGAGAAACAGAGAGAGGGAGCGAGAGAGCTTGTTCCCTGACCTGGGTTCTCTCTGCCAGGAGCTTTGGTGTTTTTGTATTCTCTTCTTTTCTGTAAATAAATTCTACCTTAATGCAGATCTGTGGTCCGTGAATTCATTCTTCAAATCACTAAGACCAAGAACCCTTAAAGACGAAATTCCTATATCAAAAGCACATCACTCCAGCTACTGATTTCACCATCCATCTGATTCAATTGATGAGATGCAGGACGTAACACCCCCAAATATGCTACCTTGGCATACTGAATATTTATAAAAGCTGATGGAAACTGAGAAGGTGCAGAGTGGCCCATGGGATCCAGAATTCCCCTGCCCCTTTCTCCTCGAAGCCAGACATCAAGCCTAGGAGGCAACCTAATTTTTTCTCTCCTTTCTCCCCTAAGAGCCCTCATGTGATAGGTGTCCTGCTGTATACTCAGAGGGAAGAAATGTCACGCAGCAGCTTTAATAAGAATCTGAATAGCCCTTAATGTTCCCACCAGTTCACTGCTATCAGAACATACACCTTCTTCCTCTTGATACGGGGCAGGTGCACCCCGGCTTGGTCAGCGCCAGCCGCCGGGGAGCACCTGCCTCGCCTTCTGCATCTCCGCTGGACGGTGTTGGTACAGGGAAGGCAGAGCTGGAGAACCAAGTGCCGCAACAGACCGCCAGTGCTGGGAAGCCTGCGGGTCCCTACTTAGTTGAGGGAGACCAGGGCACAGCCCCAGAAACACCCTTGGACCTAGAGAGCCCTCCTCTGGTTGAACTACTCCCCTGGGAGCATTTCACAGGGTTCCTACACTCAGCGGGATCCCACTTTTCCTTGGTGTAGTTAATTTCATGTAAGTTTCCTAGCATGGCCAATTTCATGAATGGACTATATCCATCCATTAATGCACGTATTCACCTTGTCCCAGCAGAAGGAACTGTATCCATTCATTAATGCACTCATTCATCTTGCCCCAGCAGAAGGGAAGGGACTGTAACCATTCATTCCTTACCAAATGTACCTACACAGGACCCAGGAGACTATATTTACCCCTAGACAAACAACTCAGGCAGAGACACAGATTTTTTTTCCTACTTGGGTTTTTCCTTCTGTCAGGAGCTCTTGTGCTTTTTCTGTTTATTTTTTTCCTGTAAAATAAACACTATCCTACCCCTGATCCATGGCCCATGGATTAATTCTTTGAATCGCTGAGACCAGGGAACTTCTGGAGAAGAACTCCGGTATCACTTCAATCATAACTCTGCATGACTGTCCATAAACATGGTTTTCCTCGAATCTTTGAGTCTTTTTCTCTGAAATGTCACATGTTATATAAAACTTGCATTAAATTAATTTGTTATGCTTCTTTCTTGTTAATCTGTATTTTGTTATGGGGGGTTTAACCAAGAACCCAGCCATGGGTATGGAAAAGACATTTTTTCCTCCCTTTGTAATCTTCACATCTACTTTTTCTGAGTCTGATCCTCTTACTTCCCTCTTAAGAGGACACTTATGATTACACTGAGCCCACCTGCACCTGTATTCTCTTCATCTCAAGATCCTTAACTTAATTGCATCTTTACTACATCAGATAATGTCTTTACAGCTCTTCAGTTTGATGCAGGACAAGGCGCCCCACAACCTGCCACCTTCGTCCTGCAGGTGCTCATGCTGCCACTGATGGAGGAACCAGCTTCCTGGAAGGGCAGGACACCTGCCAGAGAGACACTGGCTCTTTCCTTTCTCCTCCCCGTACACTTCTGACTGGTCAATTTCATGTAAGTTTCCAAGGCCTGAGTGTTCACTGGACAGCTGGCTGTAACTAACAAGACCCATGCCCTAAAAGTCAACATTGAATTCCAGCAAAAAAAACCCTTGAGCAGAGAGCCCAAGAACAGACCTCAAAGAGGGAGCAGGAGAGCTGGTTCCCCTCCTGGGTTCTTTCCGCCAGGAGGTTTGGTTTTTGTAGTTGTTGTAATTTTTGTTTCTGTGACTAAATCCTGACTTATCACTAATCCTGTGGTCCATTGATTCATTCTTTGAATCCCCAAGAATGTGAAACTCCACCATATTTGGCGAGCCAGCCAGGAGAAAAGACCAAGTTCCGGTAACAAGATTGGGATGTGGACATGTTTAGGGGGCCATTACTCAGACAAACACAATTGTGTGTGTGTGTGTGTGTTTATGTTTGTGTGTGTGCTGCATCATGATATAAAACACACTTCTGACTGTAAATTGTGGCTTAAAAAATCTGAAACACTCAAATCCAATGATAGGCAGATATGCTATCATTTTTCAAGTTACACAGCCATAGTAAACATTACTAATTGATGTCTATTTTCTGTTCAACTTAAATGCAACCTCAGAATCCTTCTTAACATAGATTTTAACAAAATACTACTTGATTAGATTTGGAATACAAGTGGAAATCTTTTCCCATCTCTTATAGTTACATTACTGCTAACAGAATAAGGAACATTGAGATCTGAAAGAAATCAGAATTAAACTGAAAGCCTACCTAGTCTAAACCTGATATTGCTCAATGGAATAATAGGGAATTAAGAAAAGAGTAGAAAAGCAAGCACCAAGATTTAATCAGTGCTCTTATCAAGTGTAGGTTTTATAGAGGTCCAGTACCAGTGTGTAGGTAATCAGGAAAAACAATTGATGAGGTATCAGTTCAGGCAAGCCTTCCTACAGAAAGTGGTATTGGCAAGATTTACACTTGTGGCCAAATAGGTCAAACACTTCAGGGGAGAGAAAGGTCTTCTGAGGTTCCTCAACAGAGGCTGAGCTGCATGGTCTCGGGGGCATACATTCAAATAATTTTGAAGTTTCAAAAATTCATCATGGAAAACTATGGTTCTTCAATAGCAAAAAATGAAAATAAATTTGGTAATTATAAAAAACTGGTACTGTTGTATCTGTCTAAAACTTATCAGAAAAATGCTTATTTGTCATACACATAAATCAAAAGAAAAAATACCAACAGGAATACAGGCTGCCAAAGTAGCACAGAGTGTTTGTAGGAAGAGCCATGACTTGTGCTTGAACAAACGATGTTTGGTGTTTGAGAATCAGCCCTTCTTGGCATCCAGAAGATTGCTGGAGTGGCTGATTGTGTTTTGGTCGCCTCATCTGAGAAACACAATTTAAAAACTTAGTGAAATGTGAGAGCACATGAGCAACTAAAGAGCAAATTCCTTAAAGCACATGCAAATGAGTTTTCAGCCCAATTAGGGGAGTTAATGAGTCAGTAATCACTAGTGTAAAGGCCATCAAACATAGCCCTCGTATCATCAAACACAGAAGACGATGCACTATTTTCTATGGTAGCAGATCAGTTCAGGAGGTTTATTTTATAAGTTGATGATATAAAATCGAAGGCCTTACAATCCTTCATTTTCTTACATATTTGTGCTCTTCTTATGGTGACACTATGTTAAAAACATGAAAATATTAGAAAAATAGAAAGATTTTTCAAAATATCAAATACTTTTGAGAAGAGTGGTATAAAAGTACTAACTTGAAACTTCCCAAGATGGAAAAAAGATTTACAGAAAGCCATGACTTAAAACAGTAACTACAAAGCAAGCTTCAGTGATACCGGTCTTATATAGCTTAATAAGATTCTGTATTTAACAGTTGGTAAAAACGTCAATTTTTGCATGTTCATGCAAGTCATTCATAGACTCTGCTGGTATTAGTTCTTGAATTTGTTGAATATATATAAAATAATTTGTCTTTTCCAGAAGTATCACCAACATGGTCTGTGCAAACATTAATGACTCATACATAAGATGAACTAAAATGACATCAGGGTGAACAAATCTCAGAGGTGAAAGTTATTGGAGTTTTGTTTCAATTTTCTTTGTGCTTACTACTGACATGTTTAGGTTGAAGACAGGAGGATTATCTTGCATGGCTTTTACTGAGACAAGGTTATTTGAGAAATTTTTTGAAAGAAGCAAGTCGACTTGCAAAGCAGATTGAAGGGAAAATTAAATTTCAGCACATTACCGCACTTTAGATGAAGCATACAAAGCATAATGTTCCCTGATCTCTGTATGGCTTTTACTGAACAGTTAGGGCACTTTATTTTTTATCTTTAGTAATCAGAAGGTGAACGCTATTAAAACCATTCAATTTTGCCATTTGAAGTTTCCTTTATGGGAATTAAGAATCCTAATCACCACAGTGACTTTAAAAAAAAAAAAACTCAACCAAAAATGGTTGATATTTCCTTCATGGGTCTATAAAATTTCCTGTGATTAGGAATGGATGGATGCTGTGTGAAGTAAGGGGATAATATTTGATGTGATTGCTTTTCTATAGGCACAAATAATGAATAAAATAAGAATGAAGTTTTTTTCTCTGCTAATCAGCTATTATTAGGAAATGTTTCTGATAAAATTTATTTTCAAATACAAGTACTTATTAAATATCATAAAGATCTATTTTCTACTATTTCTGCATCCTATAATTTCTCTACTAATAACAATTATGAAATCATTTAATTTCTTTCTTATATAAACATCTTTTTATAACCTATTAAATACTATCTCTGTTTTATTTATTTTTTTTTTTTTGAGACAGTCTCACTATTTTTCCCTCAGTAGAGTGCCATGGCTTAACAGCTCATGGCAACCTTAAAGTCTTGGGCTTAAGCGATTCTCTTGCCTCAGCCTCCCAAGTAGTTGGTACTACAGGCACCCACCAGAACACCTATTTTTTGTTGTTGTTTAGCAGACCCGCGCTGGGTTCGAACCCGCCAGCCACTGGGGTATGTGGCCTGCACCCTAACCACTGAGCTATGGGTGCCAAGCCCTACGTCTGTTCTTTAAAATATATTTTTATCTGAAATTTCAATTGTATATTTAAGTGAACAATATAAAAATCTTTTGAATTATTTTAAAATTTCAATGATTTAACAAAAATTACAAAGAAAATAATATAAATGGTTATTATAAAAGTCTCATTTAATACATGGCTTATAATAATTGTACATTAGAGAAAAATGTCATAACACACATAAAATAAAATTACATAAAATTTCTTAAAACTTAATTTTCTATTTATATATACTATATGTTAAGATACCAGACTCTATAACATAATTTTAAGATAATAACTCATGCAAGTTAGAGAGCTGAAACAATTAAGATTTCATAATTCTTCCATTTTATCAAAACCATTCTGAAGTCTTAGATTTGCCTCTTCCTAGCATCTACTCTTCTATAAGAATTTACATTGTTAAAATCTAACATCCACGAAATCTTATTTCTTTTATTTTTGGCTAAATTACATATACTTTTTCAGCTGATTATCTAATTTATTTTTCTACCCATGTAGAAATATTTTAAATTAAGACAACAGTCCCTGTTTGTTGTCATAACACTGTCTCCAAATTATAGGTTGTTACATTTATGTAATTATTTTTTTAACTTATCAAATATACTAAAATATAAAGACAATGATAAAACAAAATTGCATTAAAAAAGAAATTTTCCAATCTAGAAGGAATAAAGGAATCAAGAAGAGTAATGTTATAGAATACTTGGATCATTTTATTAGTTCACTATTCTTCTTCTTCATTATATTACCATTTTAAAATAGTCTTCAGCTATTAAAACTTAGATGATATGAAAGATATTGTACTAATTTAATACAAAATTTCACCATAGAGAAAATAATTTTTGCAGATATTGTCAGAGAATAAAGTAATATACATATTGGCAGTTTCCACAAGTTCATGTTTACTGATTATTTATAGCATAATCAAATATAGCATTATTTATAGCATAAGTTATAACATAATATTCATAGAATTTGTCCTATTTCCCCTTTCTTCTGACCCCTTCATAAGCAAATATTAAAATTTCTCATGTAATGATGTCAATAGATGTAAGGTAGAGCACTGATGTAAAGAATTCAACAATAAGAAATGCACAACTTAACACTTGGTAAATATTTATTGAATTAAACATTGCTGAATCTCTTCTATTTACAACAATCTTTCTTTGTTTTTTTTTTTTTTTTTTTTTGAGACAGAGCCTCAAGCTGTCCCCCTGGATAGAGTGCCGTGGCATCCCAGCTCACAGCAACCTCCAATTCCTGGGCTTAAGCGAGTCTCCTGCCTCTGCCTCCCAAGTAGCTGGGACTACAGGCGCCTGCCACAACGCCCGGCCATTTTTTGGTTGCAGCCGTCATTGTTGTTTGGCAGGCCCAGGCTGGATTCAAACCTGCCATCTCAGGTGTACATGGCTGGCACCTTAGCCGTTGAGCCATAGGCACCAAGCCTACAACAATCTTTCAATTGGTATAGTTTGTTTTTACCAGTAGAATATATATCTAATTGCATTTGTTATTAGTAGGATATATACCTAATTTTTCCTAAAATACCATCTTATTATGATTTCTGAGATCGATCAATACCACAGTTGAATCATTATTAATTATAGAAAAACTACTGCTACTTCCAACTCATGTTAATAAAATTTATACTCACATAGATGCATTCTATATTGTAGGATAATAGTCATTTATCCAATTAAAATATAATTTTTATTTGCTAAATCAAAATAACTTGAGAACAGAAAGTCTTTCAACTTCATGATTGAGAATTGCAGCTGTCTTTTTCTTTAATTCAAACAAAGGCAAAAACCATTCATTTCCTAAAGTTTGCTTAAGCGAGCTGAAGGTATAATTACAACTTCTTGATCTTCTTGGTGTAAAATATGACATTAATGGTAATTAATCAGTATACTTATAGTTGCAAATATAGAAAGTAATTTTTTAATCCACTCTTCTTCCTAATCAACAAACTAACATTGTCAAATAGGCTACTTCCAGGAAAAGAACTAGTTATATATGCTAATACACCTGTCATGGAAAGACACTGTCATTATTCACCTTGTCATTTTCATTGCTATTTCACTTCTATCATTATCATTTTCAAGTTGATATTATACTCTCCAATATTCTAAAAAGAAAACATGGAAACTTATTTGTACCATAAAAAAATAAAACTGAATTATCCCCATATGCATTAGTAGAATTGAAGGATAAGTATGTTGAAGAGCTGTCTCTCAAAGCATGAATTGCCCTTGTACAAATCACAACAAACATAATTTTCAATGCATTATGGGCTCATTAGAAATGAAGGAAAATCTTTAAGGACCAAAATGCAAATTCAATTAAATGTTAATGACATTTAAAAAATAAATGAGTTTGAAAAAGAAAATACATACATAGAAACCAAATTTTTAGATCTTGAAATTGTCAATGAAGAATACAAAACAACTCTATATTTACAAAGTTTTAAATGTGGAAAATAAAGAGAAACCACAGATATGAAATTAAAAATAAGCAATAATAAAGCAGATTTAAAAATCACAAAATAGAATTTCCAGAAATGAGAAAGAAATTGTTGAAACTTAAAACTCAACAGATGGACCAATCTAGGAATAATACACAGAACACTGAGGAACATTCCTTGTTATTAACAAGGACATGGGAGAAATTAACCCAACGAAGCACAGAAATGAAAGATATGAAAATATGAAAGCAGGATTAAACTAGAAAGTGAAACTTAAAAGTATGATTACCATGTTGAAGCATACCATTAAAATATACAGCTATGTTAATAAGGAACACGGACCTTCCAGGATCTTCCACCCCCATTCTCTTTAGGGAATATCAAGTAAAATTCACCCAGGACATTTAGTGGCTTAAAACTAGATGTACAATCAGTAGGGAAGCGAAGCTTTTCTTTAAGTCAAACCTTTAATACGGTAGGTTAAAAAAAAAAAAATCCCCAAACCTGCCATTATATGTCCTCATATCTTTGTTATATTGTAGCTGTAATTTCTCTCTGCCAAGTCCTTGGTCTTGAAGATTTGAGGAATGAATCCATGAAACAAGTAAATATACGGAAAGATAAATTTCATTGAAAGATAAGTGAAAGAGGGGAACAGAACCTCTGGCAGTGGTGGGGGCACAGAGTGGGCATTCCTTCTGTGTAGGGCTTTCTGTACTTCTTTTCCTATCCTGTGGTCAGGAGGTTTTGGAGGAGATGGATTGTATGTCTGGAATGTGTCACAAGCATTTGGCACTAGGGACTTGTATAGAAGTTAATTTAAAACTGCCATAGTGCAGAGGAATATGGTCCTATGGTCCCTCCTGAGAAGCGCTTCTCTGCTCTGTGAGCAGCAGCCCAGATGAGCTAACCATCAGGCTGCTTTTATATGAACTTAGTTTTCAGAGATGCAGGTTACAGAGGGCCTGTTTGGCTTAGAGATGGGGGTCTGTGATGAGACAGATTTCTAAGTCTTCTTAAGCCCAGAAAATGGGGGTCCCTGTCCAGCCCTGAGTGGGCAAACCCTGTATCAATATGTTAAAAGGCACGTTTGACACTGGAGAAACATTAAAATTAGAATGCACATGTTGTGCTGTCTCCACAGCACAATGACAGAATGCAATGGAGTATATGCAAAAACTCTATAAAATACCAAGTGTGAGTTAATTCCTGAATGTACAAGATGATTTTGCATAATGAATTTTGTGTATTAAGAAATGTCAAGTATTGACCATGTGCAGACAAGGAGGTCCACGAGAGAATAAGTAGAAAAACTAACACATCATGATTGATATAATACATGATTGAACTATTGTTTAATTACTAAATTTATCATTAAGGATGAAATAACGCTTGTAGTCAGATTGATACAGGTTCCCCCCACTCACGGATGGACATAAACCCCATTTTCTGGGCCAAATGAAGTTCAATAATCATCTTGATCATAGAACTTAAACAAAAGTACCAATCTGCCTATAGCATGTCCCACCTAAGCTGCTACTCCCGGAGTAAAGAACACATCCCAAACAAACCAGATTCCTACACGAAGGTGGTTTTAAAATCTACTTCTACCCTCAAAACCCTGCCACCAAATGGTCATGACATTCTATGTCCCCTAAACCCCCTGCCCACAGGCTGGGGAAGTTGTCTATAAACCCTTAGTCAGAAAGCACAGATGGGCTCCCCACTCGGGAATCCCCCTTCATCATACTGAAGGCCCTGTTTGTTTTCTACCTTTACCTATAAATAAAGTCTGTTCTTTTGCTTACTTGCAGTCACATGGTCCATGGATACATTCTTCCAATCTCTGAGACCAAGGACTTGGCAGAGGGAGAGATTCTGGCTACAAGATTACTTAAGCAAATAAAGCACAGATCTGCAGCTTGACAGACCCAATTCTGTAAGCCATAAAAAAGGTATCAAATGCTTCAGGTTTTTGCCATTGGAGAGAATTTTTTTAACCCTAAAGTTAAATCAAAGACTGTCCTTTCTGAGTTGTGCGACTTTTAGTAATTTATCTCATGTATTTTACACTAATTTTCATATTGAAAATGAAGATTGTAATAATAACTATCTCACTGAAATTTTGTGAGGAATAAGATAAACGTGTGGGTAGAATTTATAATAATAATCTGTGGTTGACTATGATGGTTATCATCTTTATTACAGGTCTAGAAATATTAATGCTAATCAATATGAAGAGGAATTCCTAATTACTGAATACATCATCAAATGTTGGTCCCCAAAAGTTGAAACTGATAAGAATGAGCCTACGGTTGAAGTGTTTCACTGAACATGTTCTTTTTTCCTCGGATTCAGAGAATGTACATACTGCATGAAATGCAACAGTGGTATCTACATTAGCAATTAATACAAAAATAAAGTTTCTAAAAGATGGCAGTTTGTGAGAGAATATTCATTTGGAAATTTAAATTTACCATTGGAAAATAATGAATTTCTATTCTGATTTATCAAATGTTTTGTATCAGAAGAGAGAGTTCTATTGGGAGTTAAAAACACAAGCTTTGCAGTTCAACACAAGTGATTTTTAGTTCCAATCTGCCACCTGGTGCTTATTCATTGACATTTGACAAGTTGTTTTAACATTTCAAAATCCTCAAAGCCTTCATCTGTGCACTGGGGCAATAATTGTCCCCTACCCTCTTACTGCTTTCCTTTAAGGATTTAAAGGAAATGGCCTAGAGCAGCTAATTTAGTATAATGTCTGGAGCACAGTAAGCATTAAAAATGGTAGTTGTTGCTATTGTCATTATTTTCAACATGGAAGAATTGGATAAAGAAGGATGGCAGCTCTCTGTAATTAAACTGCAGACTTAACATCCTCTAAAAGCCACTGAACCCAGGATGCCAAACCTGAGATGGAAATTTCTCTCCCTTCTACATAGTAAATACAGTCTCTTATTTGGGCCTAACTGCTCTGAAATATACAAGTTGAGCCTGTAGCTTTACTTGACAAATGACATGGAACAATTGAGTGACAAAATAAAATTGTAACAAGAAAACTGCTTTTGTGACAATGTCTATAAATGATGAAAAATTTATCCTGAATTTTAATCAAAATCGGTAGAATGATGGACAAAGCTTAATGGAGACATTGGGAATTGCAGTGTTTTGGTGAGGCAAACAGTCAGACTGAGAGGAAGGGCCAGGAACCAACAGAGATCAGTTCATAAACTATCACCTGCCAAGTTTCTCCTCTTGGAGACTTCTAATTCCATATACTTTTTCCTCCAAAGTAGTCCAGAAAAGTTCTATTAATCATTGTGCATTAGATTAAAGGGTATGACTTCATAAAGGAAGAAGGAATAGGGTTTTTGACCTGTATGATTAACTTTATACCAAATTTAGCAATCCCTAGACCGCTTGTAAAAAGTAATCCAAGTCTTTCTTGAAAATTGAAATAGTATCTCTAATATAGTTGATTTGGGGGCTGACATAAAGTAGAAATGTTTTATGTAAAAATTAGCAGAAAAATGTTCTTTAAAGTCTGATTGATAATTATAAGAGAACAGAATATAAGAAGATAAGGCAAAGGTCAAACATAACCCATAATTTTTACAAGTTTTCATTACAGTATTAAGAAGAATTTTTATCAAACTGCTAATTACACAGTTCCTATCTAAAAATGTTGGCTTTTTTGAAATTCACCTTTTAAAAACAATGAAGAGACACCTTCATAATCTCCATTAGAAGAAAGACAAAATTAGGGACTAACTACCCTATCTCCTGTATTTAAAAAATAAACACATCTGTCCTTTTCATTTAAAGTTTCACTTTAAAGTGTAGTGTATTTTAATTTACTCACAGAGGTTTTCACTTTGTGGTTTCTAACCATGTGGTCACCATTAAATAATAAGAAGGCATATCATGAAAAAAAATTGGTAAATACACATCCCTATAAAAGTATCCAGCCAGGGGGGTGTTTTGGAAATTATTGGAATTGATCTTAACAAGATTTTTCCATCTGTTCACAAATACAAACGCTAAACTCTAGGAGTACCTAGAATGCAGAATGAATTAGGTAAAAATGGGTACTATAATTCCTATGGTAATGTTGACAAAACCTGTCAAGAAAAATCAAGTGACATTGTTTACAAAAATGAACATTATACTAAGAATCAACATAACCAAACAATAACATATTGCACACAAAAATAAAAACCAAAAGTAAACAAGTATGCATCTAAGTGGCTTGCAACTAATGACAAATCTTATATACCAGAGAAAATGTATTTTGAACTAATGTATTGTTCGGATGCAAAGTAAATTTATATCCGTTCTCATTAAGAGTGAACAGTCAAGTAATATTTATTTTGAGTCCATGTGAAAATAACAATTGATAATATTGATTTTTTTCAAACATTTTAGACTTTAACGCATTAATTGTAATTTGCTGATACAATTTGAGCAAACTACAGTGAAAACAAAAACTTACTTTACCTTCTCAACATTTCAACCTCTTTTTTTATAATTTGAAACCATTACATAGCAAAATTCTTTCAAAAATTTAATCATTATATTGTTTTCCAAAAATGATGTAATGTACTTAGTATATTTTAAAATCATACCAAAACAATATTATTTAAATTGCTATTATTATTTCATTATTATTGTAAAATGGAGCAATATAGGATGAAAGTAATAAAACACGCTGCCTGGCTTCATATACATGTTCGACCATGACTAGTTGGTGGCCGAGGTTAACTTTCTTAATCTTTTGAGAACTCAGGTTTTACATTTGTAGAGTAAGAACATTCACACATGGTTGTGATGATGAAGCCAAATTATACACACAAATTTATTATTATAGTGCTCAACACATAATAAGCACATGTTAGATATTATTATTACATTACTTAATGAACAGCTGCGACTGAAGATTGCATTTGAAAAGCAAAATATATTAATATGATTTTAGAAGGAATTAATTGAAATATATAAATGAAATATTCCATGAATATTAATGAACTAAAACAGATAATGAAATTTGCATAGATACAGCGATAACCAAAGAATATGGTAAGAGAGTAAAGGGCCTGGGGCTTCAAATGGAGACACAGACTTAGAGCAACAAGATGATGAAACATTGGAGGCAGAAAACTCCATATCTTAAAAATTAATTATCTTCGTTAAAGAACATAACTGTTACTTTTGAAGTCTAAGTATTTATTTAAATTATGTGGATAATCAAGGTTAAAAACAAATTCCTGTTTTAAGTATTTAAAGAGAAATAAAAATATGATTCAAACATCCAGGAGTTGAAAGGATTTTTTTTTTCTCAACATAACACATTAAATTTGTTTCAGGGAAGATGTTACTTTCGAATTTAATCAAAAAGCTATCACCACATCTAGTGACTATTAATATTAAATTGAACTAATTAGAACTCTAATGGAACCAGGTGTAAATTTTGATTGAAAATTACTTTTATCACACAAGTATCTTAATTTTAAATTGTCAACACAACCTTATCTGAACAGATTCAGAAAAAAGGGAGCGAGGACAAAGATCACCAGACTTCATTACCAGCATTCCATGTTGTTTTGCTGACAGAGGCATTCATAAGCAGCTGTTGGGTAGATTTCTAAAAGGGCCAGACAACCAGCGAGGTGCAACACCCAGTCATGTTGTAGGACTGTTCTGCTGAATGAGCCACTGCTGCCCACCCCTAAGCTAGGTCAAACTCACAAAGGGTTGCTGTAGGCTCTTCCACAGCCAGTTCTCCAAATCAGGTCCATTACCACCATCCAGCCCACATGTGCACAGCTGCCTTACTAAACAAGGCCAGGCTCATGTGCTATGAGGAAGGGAATTTATAAAAGGCACTTGCTTCCTACAGGAGAGTAAAGCAATTAAAATGGATGTAGACTGAACCAACAAATGCCATCTGCCATATTTTGCATATATTTTGTATAATATATATACGTATATATATATTATATGTATATATATAATATATATGTATATAATATATATATCTAAATATAAATATTCACACTAATAAAGAAACCAAAATCTCTACTTTTGCCTAAAATTACACATACAAGATACTGAGGCTCCTCCAAGTATACTACTCTTCCTCTTTCCTTAACGAAATACTTCTGAGAGATTCCGGAGGGGCACCACATTTCATTTCCAGCAAGTCCTCCTGTCTGTTCACAGTGTCATCCTAGAAGAGGCTTGGAGTCATTCTTTTTTATTTATTTATTTATTTATTTATTTTTTAAAAATACATGTATTTTATTATTCTTCATTACATTATTCCCCCCCCCACCCGTCCGTGATAAGACAGAATTGATTTACAGAAAAGAATACAGAAAACACCAATGCTCCTGGTAGTGGGAGAGATTTCAAGTAGGGAGAGAAAAGCTCTCTCCGTTCCTCTCCCGGTCTTTCCCCGTCTCCTCCTCTAGGCCTCTAGCCTCAGGGTATATATAGGTGTATGGGTTCCTTGGCCAGGAAACGAATG
>CAUYRH010049717.1:0-74538 GCA_963574655.1 Perodicticus potto | reverse complement strand
CCAATTCCTGGGCTCAAGCGAGTCTCCTGCCTCCGCCTCCCAAGTAGCTGGGACTACAGGCGCCTGCCACAATGCCCGGCCATTTTTTGGTTGCAGCCGTTGTTGTTTGGCAGGCCCAGGCTGGATTCGAACCTGCCAGCTCAGGTGTCGTGGTTGGCGCCTTAGCCCATTGAGCCACAGGCGCCGAGCCAGGCTATTTTTTTGGTCATTGTTGTTTAGCTGGTCTGGGCTGGATTTGAATCCGCCGCCCTTAGTATATGTGGCTGGCACTGTAACCTCTGTGCTACGGGCGCCAAGCCAAAGGAAAGGTTTTCTAAAGAGCAGTCTATTTATGTGCTTTTGAGAAACTGATGTAAAATCTCTGGCATATTCTGCTTTACCTATAGAAGAGGGGCTTGATATCTACCTCATAGTGTTGGTGTTAGCATTATATGTGGCAGTTGTGAATACAGTGCCCAGTGGGAGTAAGAGCTCTGGCTGTTGCAACCATCATCGTCTGGGCAGCTTTCTTGAAGGAGTCAGGGTCAGCAGAGAACTTGTGTCCAACTAGACAGGCTCTGGAGCTACTTGCTTATCATAATCCTTTCCCTACTCCCCCAGCTTGGGAACCTCTGAACTCTGGAGAGCTTGGGAGACTTAAATGTTTAACAAAATTCCATTGTATTTATGTGTGTGATTTTTTATATTATTCAAAAAAAATCTCATTCTTAAATAATTTTGATTAGTTTAGAAGCTATTTCAGAGTTGATTGTAGGGTTCCACATGGAAATGGTTCACTTATTTATTTCCTCCCAAATGTTTATTTTGAAAAAAATAAAAAACTTTCATCCAAGTTGAAAGAATAGTACAATGAACATGTATGTACATATTCTTTTCCCAGGAGAGGTTCAGATAACATTTTGTCACATTTGATTTCTGTCAGGTATATGTGCATTTCCCCCCTTGAACCACTTGAGAATGTGCTGTAGATGTTGTGATATCTCATCCTTAAATATTTTTGTACGTCTCTCCTAAGAGCATAATCTCAATACTAGTGATATAATTGCTATACTTATATTATCCAGTACAACTCTGATTCCATATTTTATGTTCTTTAATTGTCTGAATAATATTTATAGTCTTTGTCCTCTTTATAGGTTACTTTTTGTATTGAAGTCTTTTTCTCTGTTGAGATCTATTAATATTGCCTTACATAGGTTATTTTTTAAATCCAGGACTTGGTCAGAAATTATACTTTGTCTTTAGTTGTTGTATCTCTATTAATCTCTGTTAGTCTCTCTGTCTGTCTCTCTCTCTTTTTTTTTTTGGAGGCAGAGTGCATCATCACAGCTTACTGCAACTGCAAATTCCTGGGCTCAAGCAATCCTCCTGCTTCAGCCTCCCAAGTAGGTGGGACTGTAGGTGTGTGCCACTATGTCTGGCTAATTTTTCGAATTTTTAGTAGAGAAGGGGTCTTGTTCTTGTTCACGTTGATCTTGAATGCCTGATCTCAAGTGATCCTACTGCCTGGTACCTCCCAAAGTGTTAGGATTATAGGTTTGTTAGTCTCTTTTGATCTAGAATAATTCTGTTCTCTTTTGCCCTTCATAAGACACATATCTTTATCTTATAGAATGCCCTGCAATAAGGATTAGAGTCAAGTTGTAAATTTTTGGCATATTGCAAACATAGAGTACTACAAGTTATCTATATAGCATAGACTACTATATAAATAATGTTGTGTACTTCCATTACATGCACAGAATTTTCTCTTTCTCATTTTTCCTACTAATTAAAGTAAAATTTGTATAGAGTGAAATGCGCAATGCCCTTCTTTTTAATAAAGAAGCACATGTACATTGTGATTGGGAAAGAGATTTGTACCTCATTTCTGCCACTTAATTCTGACATTGAGCAAATTACTTGATTTCGTTGTGTTTTAGTTTTGTGATTATTAAATAGGGTGAATAATAACACTTAATTCAAGATTGTCAGAAGGATGAATGTGTTAGTTTGTGATGTTTATGTAAAGTCTTACATATTATGACTACTCAAATGTCAACTACTTATTTTCCTTATGTGAGCACCTTCCAGCATTAACCACCTCCTTAAATTGACCAAATTTTCATAGACAGGACATGTGCCACATTTATATATCAGTGCAGTGGGCCTAGGTCCTTATGTTGACCACTTTGTTACAGTTTCTTGGGTGGTCAACTCACAGAGGTTCTACTGTAATTTCTGATTCTTACCAGTAGAGATATTTCAAATTAGCTTTATGTATTTGTAGGTCTTCCGTTTTATGTACATTTTATAGTATTTTCTGACTAGCAGTATATATGAAAACTATTATTGCCCCCAAAGTACACAAATTCCTTTTGGTTAACTAATATTCTTACACATAATAGGATCTCTGCATTTGCTTGGTTAATGAATGAATGATTCAAGTGTGTGTTTTGAAGGAATATTTTTCACTTCAGTCTTGACATAGGGAGACAGGTTCATTTGTATAAATTTTAAGTAAATGTCTTTTATATGGCAGGGAGTGTGCTAGAGTGGTCGGCTAACTGGGAGATAAACAGTAGTAAAAGATGTGTCATGTGATGTGTGGGTGCTCTGGAGCGCTTAGTAATCAATAACTTTCTGCAGAAAATGATATCACAGTCTTGGCAGAGGGAATAGAAGTTAAGATGCCTAGCAATGCAAGAGTGTGACACCAGGAACTGAAAGAAGTTGAATTGTGTCTAAACTGGGACACTTTTGAAAGTGAAAGCAAGGACTGTTAATAATTATGCTGGAAAGCCATGATGGCTTCGACAGCTCATAGGCCATGTCAAGGACTTTGAGTTTATCCTAAGGGCATATTGTTGTTGGTTCTTTGTTGCATTCTGGGGGCCGTATTATAAAATTCAGGGTTGTCTTTTCTTAGCCTCACCTTTTAGAAAGGTTTTGAAAAGGCAATTATGTCTCTATATTCTTTTGGTTAAAAGGTTTTTTTTATAATGCCTCAACTTGGATGGATGCCATCTGTCATCACAGGGACAAACAGAACCTAAATATGAATTTTTTTTTTTTTGAGACAGAGTCTCACTATATTGCGCCAGGTAGAATACCGTGGCGTCACAGCTCACAGCAACCTCAAACTCTTGGGCTTAAACAATTCTGTTGCCTCAGCCTCTCAAGTAGCTGGGACTATAGGCGCCTGCCACAACACCCGGCCATTTTTTTATTGCAGTTGTCATTGCTGTTTGGCAGGCCTGGGCTGGATTCGAACCCGCCAGCTCTGGTGTACGTGGCTGGCACTCTAGCCCTTGAACTACAGGTGCCGAGCTAGAACCTAAATATGAAATTTTTTAAAGTTTTTTTTTTTTTTTTTACAATTTATATCTTTCTGTAATTGTACGTTGGATAGTTTGCATGTTGCCTTTTCATGATAAATGGAAATGAGATTTAGGATTAGACTACAGGTTGGAGGTGGATGTTATTTATAGATCAGAATTTATCTCCAAATCAGTAGAATCTTAATCTTAAGTGATTTTTTTCCCCTTACAGATACACATACAAGGTGTCCATAAAGTTTGTGTGTAATTTAAAAGAGACAACTATTGAGCGTTGCACATGAACTTTATCTATACCCTATATAACAGGTATAATAGGGAGCTAGTTTATGTGTATCAAATACTTCCTGAAGCAGCTAACAACTTACATAATGCTTAGTATGTACTGGTCACAATTTTAGGAGCATTTAATCTCTTATAATAACTCTGTTAGTGTTATCCCCATTTTACAGATCAGAAAACTGAGGCTCTGAGTGTTAACTGTCTTGCCCAGGGTCACACAGCCAGTAAATAAAAAAGCCTGGATTTGAACCCAGGTCTTCTGGCTTTGAAGTCTGTACAAAACTAGTGCACGATTCTATTCTCAAATGTAAGCAGTATTATTAGTAGCTTCAGGCATAGCGAGAAATTTGGAAGTATTTTTATATTAGATTTATGTAAATGTTTTCACAATGATTTTTATGTTTTACAGCCTCCAAAAGTATGTTCGGGAACAGATTCTACTAGCAGTAGCAGTAATTGTAAAGAGAGGATCATTAGATAAATCAATTGACTGCAAAAGCATTTTTCATGAAGTCAGCCAGTTGATCAGTAGTGGTAATCCCACTGTGGTAAGTGTACTGTTTGCATTTGTAAGTACTAAAAATGTATCTTTTGTATTACACAAAGAGCATTATGGAAACAGTAATGGATATCTACATAAAAGAAAGTATCTGAGTTAAAATAATAAGCAATTTTCATTTGTTCAGGTTTTCCTCTAGTCTTTTTAATGTGTACTTAATATAGATAAAGTATACATTGCTCATTGCTTTTTTTTTTCTCACTTTGTCGCCCTCGGTGGAGTGCCGTGGCGTCACACAGCTCACAGCAACCTCCAAATCCTGGGCTTAGGTGATTCTTTTGCCTCAGCCTCCCGAGTAGCTGGGACTACAGGTACCTGCCACAATCCTCAGCTATTTTTCTGTTGCAGTTTGGCCGGGGTCGAGTTCGAACCCACCACCCTCAGTATATGGGTCTGGCGCCTACCCACTGAGCCACAGGTGCCACCCTGCTTTTTCATTTGATTCTGTTTTCCATGTAGTCATAGTATCCATAATCGTTTTAATGGTGGCAAATTATTATAAGTGAATATGCCTAATATTCTTAACCATTTCTTTTAAACTGTTTTTTAATTATTTATTTAATTTGTTTGACACAGAGTCTCACTTTGTCACCCTCGGTAGGGTGCTGTGGTGTCACAGCTCACAGCAACCTCAAACTCTTGGGCTCAAGTGATTCTCTAGCCTCAGCCTTCCAAGTACTTGGGACTACAGGCATCCACCACAATGCCTGGCTATTTTTAGAGATGGGGTCTTGTTCTTGCTCATGTTGGTCTCAAACTCCTGAGCTCGAGCAGTCCATCTACCGTGGCTTCCCAGAGTGCTAGGATTGTAGACGTGAGCCACAGTACCTGGCCCCCTTATTTTTCATTTTTAATAAACCTTTGGCAACTTCTGGTGATTATATAAATGTTTGAATAAAATATAAAATGATATCTGACTTTACAAAAATCATTATATGTTGCTGTCCTAATATATAACATGGCTTCTAGGAGTTACTGTCATCAGAATAAATCTGAGACCCTTGTTCTGATGAATTACTTTAGGGAACATGATTTCCCCTGTCTCCGGATCCAGACTCTTGCCCATCTTTTAGAGGGCTAGAGTTGTGCCTGGAGAGTGGTTGTTTGGTTGTAATCACTCTCCTCAGTCAGGAAGAACTAGAGTTGCTGTTAATGATTGCCTGTGATCATTGAGCCATTGACTTTTAGCAGCTGAATATTTTAATTCTTATAGAATCATGATTTGACCATCCTGATTCTTGGTATAGAATCTTTAAATACTTTGACTTTTTCACTTTTAGAATTTCTTTACTCATTTGCAAGGTCTCTGTGTGAGGCTATATGCATTATAACTCTTTATGAATTCCTTACGTCTTCAGTGGGCCCTCAGTAAGGATTGTGATTTTAATGACATAATGGATACTTTGTGGTTAAGATGCAGTGGTACATTTTGGGAGGGCCATGTACATTGTGCCTTACTTTCCACTGTCTCCAGTCTCTTCTCAGTCTCTGGCCCAACCTTTTACTATACATGGTTGTGTACTCCCCTCACTTCCCTAGCCATCTGTTTCTACTTTCCCTAGGATCCCAGACTGCCACACCAGAGGTTTAGACAAGGAATCTATAAGCAAGCTGGTCAGGACTTTGGAACTTGTACATACACACACACATCGTATTTTTTGTTTTCTTTTAGAATTCATTGGTGGTCACATGTTTATTCTTTTTTTCCTTATTAACTTTATCTGGAAGTAATTTACATGCCTTACTGCATCTTTCTAGATTGTACACCTTGTTAAGTTGTGGCAGTTACGTATGCCACTGAACTACCACTACTGTCAAGATACAGAACATTTCTCTGTGTCTTAACTTTCAATTGTGTGATGTTGTGTTTTATGCCATTTTTGTGGTAAATTTTTTAAAAAGTAGCACTATCCTGTATAACTTTTTGTTGGCATAAATATTCTATATTTGTACCCTTTTATATGTATCCATGGTACTAGCCACATGTAGCATGTAAAATATGGCTAGTGTGACAGAGGAACAGAATTTTTAAATTTTTAAAATTTAACTAATTTGAAATTCAAATAGCCACACATAGTTAGTGGCAACTGTATTAGATATATAGTTCTAGGGAGTAGGTCTAATTTTATACCCTTTTATCTTTTTTTTTTTTTTTTTTTTTTTGAGACAGTCTCATTTTGTCACCTTTGGTAGAGTGCTGTGTCATCATAGCTCACAACAACCTCAAATTCTTGGGCTCAGGCTATTCTCTTGCCTAGCCTCCTAGTAGTTGGGAGTACAGGTGCCTGCCACAATGCCCATCTATTTTTAGAGACGAGGTCTAGTTTTGGCTCAGGCTAGTGTCCAACTTGTGAGCTCAGGTAATCCACCTACCTCGGCCTCCCAGAGTGGTAGTATTACAGGCATGAGCCACCTCGCCAAGCCTTACCCTCCCCCCCTTTTTTTTTCCTGAGACAGAATCTCAGTTTGTCACCCTCACTGGAGTACTGTGGCATCACAGCTCACAGTAACCTCAAACTCTTGGGCTTAAGTGATTCTCTTGCCTCAGCCTCTCAAGTAGCTGGGACTACAGGTGCCTGCCACAACACCCAGCTATTTTTTGGTTGTAGTTGTCATTGTTGTTTGGCAGACCCAGGTTGGATTTGCACTCGCCAGCTCTGGTGTACGTAGCTTGAGCTACAGGTGCCGCTAAGGCCTTACCCTTTTAATTTAGTATTGTGAAATTTGTTTACCTAAAACCAACGACTTAAAAAAAGTACATGTTTGAATCATTATGTTTTTATAAGTCATTGTGGTTTTATTTTATATAGTGAGACATAGTAATCCCCTGAATAAGTCCATTTAAATTTTTGAGATAAAAATTGAGAAGCTACTTTTAGCTTGTGCTATGCTTTATAGTTTCAGACATCTCTCTCTTGGTAGTAGGCATGGTCTCCATTTCTGATGAGCTTTGCTCTTGAGATGCTAATGTTTCTGGGATGCCTATATTGGGTGTATGGTAGTAATCTTGTCATTAGTGTGGATTTTGTTAGGATTGCTTTCACACTAATGGCCATGTGCACCATCCAATGCTGTCCGTCATTGAAGACCCAGGGAAAAAGTGGTAGATACACGTTGCTATAATTAGTGCAGAAAATGTTTGAAATTGAGGCTGCTATGTGGAAATATTAATATTATCTTAGCCCCTTAATGTTCTGATTCAAGTTAGTCTTCATATTTTTATGTTTTTGTTAAGAACAGCTTGTGTTTCATTTTAACAAAGGAGTAAAGAAGTCCATCTCATTGTGATGGACAGAATTTAAACTTGAGAAACAGTACTATAATGGTAACTGTGAGAGCTATGTGTTAATGACTAATGCCTTCCCCTTGTTAGTTTGGTGATCATCCCCACTGGGATTTCAGTACTGAGGTAGAATCTCTGCAGCCTGTCCTTACCCCCCACAAGTAACTTGGTGGCATTGGGACATTGTAGGCAAGAGATCAAGAATCCCTTGCCTCACTTAGGAATGAGCACATACTCAGGAATTGAGTTCTCTGCTTCTTTCCCCTCGGGTAATTTGACTCAGCACAAAAAGTAGTCCCACTGTAACCTGGCAATTGGATTTTTTGAGCCACTGAAATACTGATGTTCTGAGAATGATTGGAACAGATGTAGATATTTAGTTAGAGAAGATTTTGCTCTATTCGTATTGCCTACACTTTGAGATTAATGGACAGATTTAATATTCTCATGAAATACTCCAAAAGAAGGATTTTTTAGAAGTCAAATTTCTAATAACAGGGCTAAGCACTTCTATCATAGTAGGAAATCACTAGTGAGAGGCAGCATTTAATTTCAAGTTTGCAAGATGAATTTTGTTTTGGTGACCACATTAAAAACATTAAACTTGGAAACAATATTCCATTGCCATTTATATAGCAAATTAAATGTATACAGTGTCACCATCCCTGTTTGTCCTTGCCCAGTAGCTTGAAACTAGCTCATTAGGCAAGTTGAAAAAAATGAGGTTAAGATGTTTTTATATATTTCCTTTCTCTTTTGTCTTCCTCTTGGACTGTTAAGAATTTGTGAGGCAAGAATGGAAAAGCAATTATCCAATGTACTTAATACTAATAGAAGCCAGGAGATGATCTGATGCATTGCCCACATAGGAGAAAAATTCATTTCAATTCAAATTGGGGGGAGGAATACTGAGGGAAGTGGGGAGAGCGTGCTCTCACTGAATGGGAATTGGGTGGGGGTGTTTGGCCCTCCTTTTGTTTGTGGGATATAACCACAAGAGGGACTCTACCTAAAATCAAACATTTTGACCCAGTTGTTTGTACCTTCAAATTAACCTGAAACAAATTTACTTAAAAAAAAAAAAAGAAAATAAAAGAATTTGGCTTGGCACCTATAGCTCAGCAGCTGGAGTGCCAGCCACATACACTGGAGCTGGTGGGTTTGGATACAGCCTGGGCCTGCTGAACAACATTGAGAACTACAACAAAAAATAGCCAGGTGTTGTGGTGGGTGCCTGTAGTCCCAGCTACTTGGGAGACTGAGGCAGGAGAATTGCTTGAGCTGAAGAGTTTAAGGTTGCTGTGAGCTGTGATGCCATGGCACTCTACCGAGGGCAACATAGTGAGACTGTGTCTCAGGAAAAAAGGAATCCCTATAATAAATAAAAGCAGCTAATATTAAAAATAAATAAATAAAAAAAGAATTTGCGAGAGTGGTTGAAGAATTTACTTGAGATTTTCTTAGTTTTGGAGACATAAATGAATTGCAGTGAATGAGAATATTAAAATCTCAAGAAAGTAGAATAATAAAAAGATAGTATTAGCTGGAAACTTACTTTATGAAAGTCATTTAAAGTGAGATTTGAAAAGAAGAGAAAATTAGTGATTTATACTACAGATGAAAAAGGTTAACTTTTCCTTCATACCTCTTCTATTATTAATAGTTTAGACTGTTCCCTCAGCTTTCTTTTTTTTTTTTTTTGAGACAGAGTCTCAAGCTGTTGCCTTGGGTAGAGTGCTGTGGCGTAACAGCTCACAGCAACCTCAAACTCCTGGGCCCAAGTGGCTCTCTTGCCTCAGCCTCCGGGACTAAAGGTGCCCACCATAATGCCCAGTTATTTTTTGGCCCAGGCTGGATTCAAACCTGCCAGCTCTGGTGTATGTGGCTGGCTAGCCGCCTGAGCCATGTTCCGTCAACTTTCATTAGCCAGAAACTTTATGTAGTCTGGCTTTCCCTTCTTCAATTTTGAAAAGTATTGATTTTTGGTAGGCCATCCCCCTAATCTCAGGTATGCATTTATACAGGTTTAGGGGCAGTGTTTTATAGTATTATAGGACATTGATTTTTAGATTCAGTCTCAGGTTTAAGTCTCAGCTGTGCTATTTTGTACCTACCTAACTTGAACAAATTATTTAACTCCGCTAGGCATTAATTCACTGATATATAAAACAAATGTAATAATTTTCATTTCAGGGGCTGCTTGGTCAGCACATGTTTATGTTACCTCCCTAGTAAACCTCTCACCTCTTTCTTTATATTGTCTTGGGAAGTGAACTATAGTAAATCATGTTTTTCTGTCAAATAGTATTTTAGGTATTGAAAAACAGAAGAAAATATTTATGCTTTTATCCATGAGTGAAAACTAATTAATAAAAAAACACAGATAACCAATATACTAGCTTTCCTTTAGTTGCTTTAAGAAGTATCATATGCTATAGTCTTGGTTTTCTAGTTTTCTGTGGAAAACTTGGTTTTCTAATTCATATAATATTGGTTTTATGTAGAAACTTGGTTTTCTAATAATAGAAAATTGTGTTTTTTTTTTTTTTGGTGGGCCGGGGCTGGGTTTGAACCCACCACCTCTGGCATATGGGGCCGGTGCCCTACCCCTTTGAGCCATAGGTGCTGCCCAGAAAATTGGTTTTATATAGAAAACTTTGTTTTCTAATTCATATAAAATTTTTTCTAAGAAGAGGATATTTCTTAGACACCACACCGTTTTCCATATGTCATGATATATTCTTTTTCTTTTTTTTTTTTTTGAGACAGAGTCTCACTATGTTGCCCTCAGTAGGGTGTCATGGCGTCACAACTCACCTCAAACTCTTGGGCTCAAGCGATTCTCTTGTCTCAGCCTCCCAAGTAGCTGGGACTACAGGCGCCCACCACAACACCTGGCTATTTTAATTTTTTTTTGGTTGTAGTTGTCATTGTTGTTTGGCAGCCCAGGCTGGATCGAACCCACCAGCTCTAGGGTATTTGGCCGGTGCCCTGGCTGCTGAGCTACGGGCGCTGAGCCCGTGATATATTCTCAGTGTGTTTATGCTTGTAGGATTTTTTTTTTTTTTTTGTGATGGAGTTTTCATTATGTTGCCCTTGGTAGAGTGCCGTGGTCTCATAGCTCACAGCAACCTCTAACTTGGGCTTAAGTGATTCTCTTGCCTCAGCCTCCCAAGTAGCTGGGACTACAGGCCCCTGCCACAACGCCTAGGTATTTTTTGTTGTTGTTGTAGTAGTTGTCATTGTTGTTTTAGTGGGTTAAAACACTAGTGGGTTCGAACCTGCTAGCCCCAGTGTAAGTGGCCAGTACCATAACCCCTGAGCTATGGGCACTGAGCCTGCTTGTATGATTATTAAATAAATGTTATTTCATTCCTGTCTGTGGACAGGTAAGATGTTTTCCTTCTATGATTATGAAGGTTATTGTGGTTACTTAATCTCAGTTTAGTGTCAGACCTGCTCTTAATACTAATTTGAGAGGAATATGGAAACAAAAGTAGTTAAATTTTCAATTTTAAGCTGATATTTAAGCCGAAGTTTTAATCCATTTTGTATTGGCCTTATTTCCTTTGAAAGTGGTAGGCATATGTTAGATGATGTTTAAAACTGTTTAATTTAGCATTTAAGCCTCCGTTCCTCCTCTTTACCATTCTAGAGAGAAGTGGGTGAGAAATTCACTTGTCTACAGCACCACTGCCCCTGGATGTGATAGCCAAATTAATCTCTCTTATCACAAGTCTCATTGATGTTTGCTTAGAAGAGCAGCTGGAAGTCTGCTTTATGTATGGCAACCTTTCATAAAGTTTATTCTTGGTAATAAAGCTCCTGGGGTAAGAGCCAGGCTATTATAAAAGATAATCCTCTTTCTGAACAAGAGTATTTTATTTTGTAAGCTAGAATTAGTGTTTGAGTAAGTTGTGCTTGTGACAGTAAGCTGGTGAGTAAGGAAAGCTATCTCTGGAGGGCATTTTTTCACTAGCTTGAAATTAATGGCTTTTAATAGAGATGAAGACTTTTAATGTGAAGACAGAGTTACTTAAATTGTTAGCCAGAGCTTTAACTTTGTGAATTTGCAGTACTTAATGAAAGAAGAACTAGAGTTTTTCATAACCTGGAGACCTTATTGCATTGTCTTTTGATTTACCTGTTTTCTTGCTGAAGTTTATAAACAGCTAAAAAAAATTGAGAACACACTGTGTATTTATTTTTCACTTACTCTTGTGTTAACTTAGTGCCTGGCATGGAAGTAAACATTGAGTCATTAATCTAAGCAGTGTTTACTAAGCATCTATATAATGCTGTAATGATGCTCTGTTATTAAGTGATAACAATCAAGAAATAGGACCAAAAGCAAAATAGGTGGTTGTTATTTTATGATAATAAAAGAATGCTGTTGCTACTTTATCTTACTGAAAACTGCTACATTTAGATAGTACTTTAACATGCATTATCTAATTTATCTAGTCGTGTAAATTAGGCAGGGCAGAGGGTAGTAGTCCTTTTTATAGATGAGAAAGCTGAGGCCATGATCAATGAAGGGCTTTGCCCAAAGTTACTTAAGTTGGAAATCTTGAACTGTAGGAACCCAGACTTTCTGATTGGTTCAAACTATAGTATTCTTGTACTAAACTCCTAAAAGAGTCCTGCAGAGCGTTTCATTTATAATTTATTTTATATATAATTTTTTTTATTTTTTTGAGACAAAGTCTCACTTTGTAACCCTCGGTAGAGAGCTGTGGCATCACAGCTCATAGCAGCCTCAAACTCTTGGGCTTAAGTGATTCTCTTGCCTCAGCTTTCTGAGTAGCTGGGACTACGGGTGCCTGCCACAACGCTGGCTGATTTTAGAGGTGGTGTCTTGCTCTTGCTCAGGCTGCTCTTTGAACCTGTGAGCTTAAGCAGTCCACTTGGCTTGACTTCCCAGAGTGCTAGGATTACAGGTTTGAGCCACTGAGCCTGGCCTTTATATGGATAATTCTAATAAATTTTGTTATTTGGTTTCTAACTTGTTGGCAAATGGAAGTGATCAGTTTAGAACTCCCTGTTGATGGCAGTCATATTGCCGCAGTGGTGAGTGATGGACAGCAAAGGATGCCTGAAAAAGCTATGAAGCAGATACAGAGCAACAAGCACTGGGATCTGGCACCCGCCTTGTCAGTGGATGGAAGGTCTCTTATGTAGCTTCCAAATAGTCACCTTATTATAAAATCATATAATAACTACCATAAAAATAATTCTTTTAGAAAAATGTACAAGAAGTTTCATTAAAACTACGTGCTGTATTTAGAAAATTAATAGATATTAACTTAATTCTTTACTATATTGGATAAATGAAGCATTGTCATGTTAACCTCTTAGAAGTTGAAGAATCATGGTAATGTGGTATTCTATACTAGTCAAATTTCTGTTAACGTTAGTATGGCAATCTCATACGCATCATGTCTCAAAGTTGCTTATCAGCCAATCAACTTTTATCTGGTTTCACTGAAATTGTTTACAAAAGCTTTTGTTTCTAACCCTCTTAAATATTAGAGTTACTATCTCTATCATGGAATAATATCTAGTCATGACCCTCTCTCACAAAGTCCAGAGAGACAGTACTTGAAGGTAGTGGTTAGTGGAAGGGAGTTAAGAGATAATGCATTGGGGTAGCCTTAGAAACCTAAAAGTTTGAAGCAAGCAGATAGGAACTTTTTGTCTACAAGAGAAAAAAGAAATGCTATAGCTAGGAAACTATCTGAGACAGATTTGATGACCCACCCCACTTCTCTGTCCTGAGAAGGACCTGTTCTCTGTTCTCCCTTGGGAGTTTATTTTTGACTTGCTTCCCTTGCTGTGATCATTACAATACAGTATGAGAGTAACTTCATTTTAAGGGGATTTAAACAATAGACACTAAAGATGAGTAAACATATTTGGAAATGAGTGTTAGACATTTTGTAATATGTTAATACCCCTATGAATACGGAGAAATACTTTTGATATGTGTGGAAGTACTTTGCTCTCTTAATGTATGATCAGTGTTTAATTATTCATCAATCTCCAGGAATTGCCTTTCATTTGGCATTTCTGAGCCAGATCAGTGTAGTATAATTAATGTTTATGATACAAATTTTATATCCTTATAGGACTTCCAAATTAAGATGGGATTAAACTGTTTGGTATCTTTTAATGATGGAAATAACCTTATTGAATTTTAATTCTTTGAAAGCTGATAATTTGTGCTATGGTTAAAACCAGAATATGTGACTTCTGGTAATAACCTCTAACTGTGCTATATGATAATTTGTATATACATATATATGTACATATATGTATATATAAGAGTGGTATATTTGCATAGAACATACTGGTTTTTAAAGATTTCTTTTTATTTCATAAGTATAAGGTAGAAAAGTAGTATATAGAACAGTACATATGGGTTGCTAGCAGGGGTATATATAGAATGTATATTAGACATTAAAAAATTGGAAAAGTATAAATAACTACTGTTATAATAACCTCTGGGATGGTAGGATTGTAGATAATTTTATTTTCTTAGGCTTTTCTATACTTTCTAGTTTTTCTCAGATGAAGGTTTTTTTTAATAGGATGAAAATATTTAAGAATAATAGATTCTTTTATGTTCGGGGAGCTAAATTTGTAATACTGTGTTTTGTTTTTAACTCTTATCTATTAAGAATGTGTGTGTCTTTATGGGTGAATTTGTATTTAGTGTGAAAGTTTGCTATTTGGGAGGGATGTATTTATTGCTACAACTTAAAAGTAATTTCATGTGATTGGGGGCTCTTTGTCTGATGAAGTTTACAGTTAAAGGAGTCTTAGAAATCCTTCCTCTTTCTGAGGAGAAACCTTACCAAGGCTGTCAGCTGTCATCACTCTTCCCCTTTTCTTCACTCGTTTGTGTCACATCATGACCATAAACATGTATGTAATCTTGGGAAATGTTTATTTCATATGAAATTAAAGGTGTATGCGACTATATATTGTTTTAATCAATTAAATATGTGTTACTGAAATTTTGAATATGGTCATGGTTTAAAAATATGCCTTTTTGCGTGGCGCCTGTGGCTCAAAGAAGTATGGCGCCAGCCCCATATACTGGAGGTGATGGGTTCAAACCCAGCCCTGGCCAAAAACTGCAAAAAAAAAAAAAATATGCCATTTTGTGATGAATGCACTAGAAAACAATCTGGCAAGTTGTAAATTACTTGTAGAAAATTATTATGTGTTAATTTATTTGTAAGAATGACAACAGTTTGTATTTAATGAGTAAGTACTAATGCGTTCTTTTTAGCTTCCAGGTTTTTGTTTAAATTGTACATAAATTCTTTTTTCAGTAAATTATCTCACCTAAGATTCTGAAATTATTAATAATTTCCCTTTTTTAGTATTAGTATTCCCTTTTTTTAGTATTTGTTTTGTAAGATAAATTTTCTCAAACATTTAGGTACCTGTTTATAATGTTCTATTGACTGAAGTCCTATTTAGAAAGGATAAATGAAAAGCCAAGTCCAAGACTTATAAACATTGTTTTTAGAATTCTAAGTAGGATCTCGGAATTCATCTTGTTAGATTATTGTGAGTTATTCTTTTCCTCTGAATTTTATTAATTTGATTTAATACCTACTTTCTCCATCTTGATTTCATTTCAGTATATCTGTGAAGTGTTGATTGCTGGTACTTTTTCTTTTCTTTCTTTTTTTTTTTTTGGAGACAGAATCTCACTTAATTGCCCTTGGTAGAGTGTTGTGGAGTCACAGCTCACAGCAACCTCAAACTCCTGGGCTCAAGTGAGCCTATTGTCTCAGCCTTCCAAGTAGCTGGGACTACAGGCTACAATGCCCGCTATTTTTAGAGATGGGGTCTCACTCTTGCTCAGGCTGGTCTCGAACCTGTGTACTTAGACAATCCACCCACCTCAGCCTCCCAAAGTGCTTGGATTATAGGCATGAGCCACCTCTCAGGGCTTGATTGCTGGTACTTAAATCATAATCACCATTCTAAATGAAAGCCATTTTTATTTATTTTTATTAATTATTAATTTATTATTATTTTTTAGACAGAGTCTCATTTTGTCTCCCTCAGTAGAGTGCTGTAGTGTCACAGCTCATAGCAACCTCAAACTCTTGGGCTTGAGCGATTCTCTTGTCTCAGGTTCCCAAGTAGCTGGGACTATAGGCACCCGCCACAACGCCGGGCTATTTTTAGAGACAGGGTTCTTGCTCTGGCTCTGGCTGGTCTTGAACTCCTGAGTTCAGGCAGTCCAACTGCCTTGGGCTTCCAGAGTGCTAGGATTATGTGCGTGAGCCACTGTGCTCAGCCTTGGAACATTTTTATATTAAAACAAATATACATTTTGAAGTAAAATTGCAAAATATGTATGTATTTAAGCTAAACGAGGAGCATTCAGAGAACTTTTGTCATTGTAGAAGACATATTCCTTCAATATCCCCAGATTTCCCAGAAAATTTTCATTTACTTTCTGGAGTGGAAAAGTCAGGGAAACTGCTTTAATGTATGTGAGGTAGTGTGCCTTCCATAAATATTAGCTCTACAGCCATGCTTATTTTAGTTGAGATTAAAGACAAGTAGGAATTTATTTCTCTTTCTTTTAATGTTAATGGAAATTTTCAGAAATATGTAGTATCAGACACATAGTATATTGGTTACCCACAGAATGATCACTGTCACCTTCAACAAATATCTCATACCAATCTTTAGGAATTTAGTTTTATGTATATTTGCTAAGATTTGCCAAGATAAGCATCTGTAAGGTCAAGGTACTGACATCAGAAGCATTTCTGAACAAAGATGTTGCAGTTGGTGGGTGGGTATGACTCTGTTCAGCTGTTGTATAAGCTTGCATAAATAGTATCATCTTGACTTTAATCTTTCGGTTGTTCAGAGGTACTGTGCATATTTCTGTTTAACTCCTGGAAATGTGCCAATATTATTTGTATCCTTTCTCCATCCTTGGTACCTTGAATCTAAGTAGTCTGTGAATAAAATCATTGAATAGATAGTAGGAGCCTGTTAGAAACAATGGGAAGAAGTATCTTCATTTTTGTCTTTAAAAACATTGAGTGTTACCTGATTAATATTTTTGGGACTGAAAAAACTGTTTCACTTTTCATCCATTTGAAAATGAGTTTTTACATACATTAGAACATAAAGTCAGACAGACCTGGGTTCAAATCTTAGCTGGCTTTAGATAATGACTTAACCCTCACCAAGTCTGTTTTTTCAAGTGTAAAATGATGATATGGAATGTTGTGTGAATTAAATGAAATAATATGTTTAATGCTTATTATTTTAAGATATAAGATATCATTTGAATTTTATGGTTAAGCAGGAGGAGTGTGTCCTGAGTTTAAGTCTTAGGTGGGTCTGTATAACTGCAGTTGAGGACATATGGAGAGTGTATCTTTATTTTGTCATTTCTAATTTTCCAACTAGTAGTTATAAGATCTAAAGATATAATGGAATATCTAAAAGATAAGAAATGTTCCTTATGTTTGAACAAATGTATTGAAACAAGACATTGAAAAAATGATGCTTCACAATTAATTCTTATCAAATAATTACAGCAAACTCTGGCCTGTTCTATTCTAACTGCACTATTGAGTGAATTTTCAAGTTCAAGTAAAACTAGCAACATTGGATTGAGTATGGAATTCCATGGTAACTGCAAAAGAGTTTTCCAGGTATTGGTATTTTTGTTCTTGTAGTTTAATGGTTGGATCATTCACTCTTTACTAATCTGTTCTTATTTTAGGTAGTTGAATGACAGCCTGTACTTGAGGATATGTTTTGTGTTTTCGAAGGATATAGTAAAATGATACGTTGGGTGAAGATAGTTGACAGTTTAAAATTACTTTAATTCTAATCTTTAGACAAAACAAAAAAGGAATACCACTATAAAGGTCCTTAGTTTCTTATTTATTTCTTAATTGTGTTTAGAAATAAGTAATTCAATTGATGAGATTCTGTTGGCCTTAAAAATAGGCCTGGAAGAATGCCAAAGAGGGCCATGTATTTAAAATGTTATTGCAGATGGTGTGGGCTCTTTGTCTCGTCTGTATTGTTTGGCTCTGGAGTGAAGTTATGTGAAGGCATTGGCTTAAATCCTAGGGCTCTGCACTATAGCAACTGACTCTTCCAGCTCCACAGTAGTTGTCAAAGACTTCTCTTTTCTATAGAGTAGCATTTATATTACAGTAAATGTGGTCAAATTGATATCACTTGAAAGCCTGCTCTGATGTAAATTATTAGTAGAGGCCTAAAAATGGAAAATGGTCTTAAAGAAATAGTGTTTTCCACTGGAAATTTTAAGGTTTTTGTTGATTTTATCTTACAGTTCTAAAAGGGAATACGTTTTGGGTAAGTTTTCTGTAAAAAAATGCTTGTGATTTTTTTTGACTATAGGAAGAAGACCTTCGCCAGATCTTCATGTTAACTGTTGAAGTTCTGCAGGAGTTTAGCAGGCGGGAAAACCTGAATGCTCAGATGTCTTCAGTATTTCAGCGGTACCTTGCACTCGCCAATCAAGTCTTGAGCTGGAATTTTCTTCCTCCAAATTATATCCTTTTAATAAATGAATACTTTATTTGTGGTAATTTTCATAGATGACATAATTATGGCTCAAAGTCTTTTTATCTCACAGGTTTTTTAAAACATTGAAAGAAAATAAGAATTTCTTTAAAAAGTAATAGAATTAATGAGTTCACATTCCATTTACTGCATTGTGAAAGAAGGTTGAATTATGTGGAACTATTTGATGGATAATGGAGCCACTGCTAACTTAGAAATAGCAATATTCTGTGAGAAAGAAAAAAGGGGAAAGTGCATTTTTATTAAAAAACTGAATCGTTTTCTCGTTAGACATGTAATTACATTGGACTTTTGCACTGACATTTCTTAAAGCTAGTTTGGAGTGTTCTAATTTAATCTTGATGGTTGGCAACATTGTTCAGATGTAAATAGTAAGTTATATGTTTATTCTTTTAAAGGCTTTTACCAGTATAAAGAAATGAAAATTTCATTTTTAGGAAAGTATTTATTAGTAATACAAAGTAAATTTGAATGGGTTATATTATAGATACATGTATCTGCTTTTTAATCAATTACTGAAGTGGAGAAGTTTGTATTTTAGAAAGCATTTTCTTTAAGTTTATGGTTTACTATCCTAGAGCCTCTGTTGCCTATTGACAGATTTAAGTCGAAAATATATTGTGGCTCCCCATTTATTAACTCAGGCAGACCTTCCTTCAAGACTCACCTGATCTTTGACAGATATCTTCTCTGAGTCTCAGTTTTTCCAAATGCAAAATGGGAATATGGATTATTGTGTGAATTAAATGAAACAATACCTTTAAAACACCTAGAAGTTAGCTGCTATTTATTTAGCTCTTAATAGCCTCTTTGAGTAAAATAGTTGATCCTGTAGCTAATCATCTGTTTTATATACTTCTTTCTTGATCTTATATCATATCATATATATTCCTTTAGATATAGGAAAAGTAATGTAACCTCTTGTAGATGTCTTTAATCTAGGGACTCCACTTTTCATTTAGGAGAAAAAGACTAAATGACAAGCAAGCTGGAAATAGCTACTGAGTCATATCAGATGTTTAGGGTGAGATATATCTTTATTCCAATAGAACCAAGGACTACTGTTATATATTCATATACATAGATGTTACTAATTGTTTGTGGCTGGAAAAATTATGGGCTTTAAAGGGGTGTGGGGGATTGTAGGTAGTAGCTTTTCCGTCTATTTTCAATTTGCTGTGCCCATGCAGTAGAAGATTAACTGTAAGAGGATATATAGGGTAAAGTGAGTCTGACTCTTAAAATCATGTGTTCTTTAGTTTTCTTTCCCAAGGGTAGTCACAATTGATGCTTTATGGGATGAAGCTACAATGAGGTTAATCACTGTTTCCTTTTATTCCTATCCTGTAATCATTTTTTTCCTAATAACCACTTTTATATTTTCTTTCTTTTTTTTTGAGACAGTCTCACTTTGTCGCCCTTGGTAGAGTGCCATAGCATCACAGCTCACAGCAACCTCAAACTCTTGGGCTTAAGCAATTATCTGTCTTTAGCCTTCCAAGTAACTGGGACTACAGGCACCTGCCACAATGTCTGGCTATTTTTAGAGACAAAGTCTTGCTCTGACTGAGGCTGGTCTTGAACTCGTGAGCTCAGGCAATCCACCTGCCTTGGCCTCCCAGAGTGTTAGGATTATAGGTGTGAGCCACTGCACCTGGCCATCACTTTTATATTTTCAGTATATTAACTTAGTTCTTTTTGGTTGCAAAGGGGTACATGTTTTCTTAGGCTTGCTTTTTAAAAATGTCCCCTTAGGATTGTTGCAGTATTAGTTTCATTCCAGTGTTTGGTTATTTTTTTTTAAGATGGTAAGGCAGACTTTGTTCAAGGGAGCCAATGGTAATAGGGATAGGGACCTCTGAAATGGGAACTTGTATTGAGGGAGATTGGACTCAACTGCCGGCTCCAGGTTTTTTAATAAAAAAATAGTTGAAAAATCTTGAGACAGATTTTAAAAGTATCAGTCCATATGGAGCAATCAAAACATTAATTACATATATAGGGAAAATCAACAAAAGTTACACTGAATATATTATAGCTAATTTAAAATTGTCTGTTTTAGGGGAAAATACATTTGGTAGAGAGTGACTGTTTCATGGAGAAATAGTTCTCTGGGCGTTTGGAAACAAAATTTGCCTAAAAAATACACACGCATAAAATATTTTATAAAGTACTTAGATAAAGCTTTGGAAAGCTGTCATCTGAAAATGATAAGTACTACTGTGGTGTTGCCAATGAAAATAATTCCTTGTTTAAAGAAAGTTGATCTTGGTCTTGACTTGAGCATATACTTAAAAGTGAGCTTTTTTGTGACCTTAGATATTCATATAGTACCATTTGTTGGGTCACTGAACTATAGCTAAATATTTCTTCCTTTGAGTGCATTAGCTTTAAGTTAAGAGAAAGAATTTGACAGTGGGATTAAACAAAGCTGCAGTTTTGCACAATTTCAAAGGACTCAATTCTCACTAAATTCTAATTTTGGCAATTACCTGAGTATCTAACATTCAATCAGTAGGGAAAGAATTGAATAACTATTCAGCTTTCTACTATGGAGAGTATCTATTAATCAAATTTAACTTAGTTAAAACATGTTGAGTTGATGGCTTTTTAAAAGATGTTTTATTTTTAGGATAGATGAATATTAAGACCACGTAAAATTTTTAAAAAGGCCACATGAAATGTGTTTATATATTTTGTGTCAAATACATTTGATCATTTAGAATGGTATCCTGTTAGGCTGTGCACCCATAGCATAGTGGTTATAGCGCCAGCCACATACACTGAGGGTGGCAGGATCAACCCTGGCCCAGGCCAGGTAAACAACAACAACTGCAACAAAAAATAGCCGAGCGTTGTCGCAGGCACCTGTAGTCCCAGCTATGTGGGAGGCTGAGGCAAGAGAATCATTTAAGCCCAAGAGTTTGAGGTTGCTGTGAGCTGTGATGCCTTAGCACTCTACTGAGGGCAACATAGTAAGACTCTGTCTCAAAAAAAAAAGGGAGGGGTGGTGCCTGTGGCTCAAAGAAGTAGGGCACCCGCCCCATATGCCAGAAGTGCTAGGTCAAGCCCAGCCCCGGTCAAAAACTGCAAAAAAAAAAAAAATTTAGAATGGAATTATGTTAATTAGATTATATTTAACTTAGTTTAACACAATAATAATCCTTACTCATAATTTTTCATAATCGTTTTCTTTTTTGTTTCTTTTTAACATGGTTTCAGGCATGAAGATATCCTGAAACACAAGCTCAGAACTCTCATAGGCCCTTTGTTAAGATTCACCAGTTGTTAACAATTTTCGCATTTATATTCTTGCTTCTTAAAAGATTATTTATCTTTAAGATAGATCAATAATTAGACCACATAAAATTTTTTAAAAAGACCAATAAAATATGTTTATATATTTTGTGTCAAATATACTTGATCACTTAGAATGGTATCATGTTAATTAGGTTGTGTTAAACTATCCATAACAATGTTAACATTTTTCCCATTTATATTCTCCCCCCATAGGTGTGTGCAAGTACACACCAATGTACATGTATTTATAAATATGTAAACATATATTTAGACTTTTTGGGGGAGGAAATCCTTTGGTAGTGCTTGTAGATATTATAACCCTTTACCTCTGAATACTTCATTGTGTATTTTCCAAAGATCAAGATTTTTGAAAACCGTAGTATGATTTTGATAATCAGGAAATTTTACATTGGCTGGGAGCAGTGGCTAATCCCTGTAATCGTAGTACTCTGGAAGGCTGACGTGGGTGAATTGCCTGAACTTTGGAGTTTCAGACTAGCCTGAGCAAGAATAAGACCCCCATCTCTACTAAAAATGGAAAAACTAGCCAGGTGTTGTGGTGCACACCTGTAGTCCTAGCTACGTGGGAAGCTGAGGGAAGAGGATTGCTCAAGCCCAAGAATTTGAGATTGTTGTGAGCTATGATGCCACAGCACTGTACTCAGAGCAATAGAGTAAGAGTCTGTCAAAAAGAAATAGAAAAGAAATTTAACATTGATACAATACTATCATCTGATATATAATCCATCTTCAAAAAAAAAATTTTTTTTTAAGACTGAGTTTCACTTTGTCTCCCTTGGTAGAGTGCTGTGGTATCATAGCTCACAGCAACCTCTTGGGCTCAAGTGATTCTCTTGCCTCAGCCTCCTGAGTAGCTGGGACTGTAGCCGCCTGCCACAACACCGAGCTATTTTTAGAGATGGGGTCTCACTCTTGCTCAGGCTGCTCTTGAACCTGAGAGCTCAGGACAATTCACTCGCCTTGGCCTGTCAGAGTGCTAATAATTACAGGCATGAGCCACCATGCCCAACCTGCATTTTCAATTTTTTTTTTTTTTAGAGACAGAGTCTCATTTTGTCGCCTCGGTAGAGTGCTAAGGCGTCACAGCTCACAGCAACCTCCAGCCCTTGGACTTAGGCAGTTCTCTTGCCTCAGCCTCCCAAGTAACTGGGACTACAGGCGCCCGCCACATGCCCGCTATTGTTTTTGTTGTTGCATTTTGGCTGGGGGCCGTGTTTAAACCCACCACCTTCGGTATATGGGCCAGCGCCCTATTCCCTGAGCCACAGGCGCCACCCCTCCCATCTTCAAATTTTGTCTTTGTCTCAATAAGGTCCTTAGTAATCACCCCTTCTCTCAAATCCTGGAACTAATACATTGCATTTAGTTATCACATCATCTAAGTCTTCTTCGATCTAGAACAGAAAAGATAACGAAGAGAAAATATTATTCGTTAAGTGGAAGTGAGTCAGCATAAAGGTTGTCATCTTCATCATCTTTGCATTGACTAGGCAGAGGAGAAGGAAGAGAAGGAAGGTTGGTCTTGTTGTCTCAGAGATGGTAGAAAGGAGGCAGGAGAATCAGGCACACTTAGTTTAACTTTTATCAGAAAAAATCCACATGTAAGTGGACCCACCTATTTCAAACCTGTCTCGTTCAAGGATCAACTGTATAGGTAATTCACTGAGCATTGGGTGTGATAGCTGAAGGGAGTGGAAGTTTGTGCCAATGGAGGGTTATATTTTGTGCTTTAAATTTTGGAGAGATGAACCTATTTATTGACTGAGGGGAGAGGTCAGGATTTAGGAAAGAAAATATGGTATTATAGTTCAGAAAGCCCAGGGTTCAGCTGCAGTTATAAGGAAGATAGGGAGCCCTGTGTTAGTGTGGGATAGTTAAATTTCTTAGCCATCAAATGCTGATTTGATCAGCTTTGCCTAGGTTTGTTCTAAAAACTAGTGTTAAAAATCATCATCTGGTAGAATTTTAAAGTATACTCATATGAAGTAATTGTGAAGTATTTTCTTTAATCTTCTCTTTTTTTGAATGATAAGTATTTACACCATGTATTGTGTATTTATACCTGGTATTGTGCCCTTTAAAAAGAAAGAAGGCTGGCATGATAGCTTGCACTTTGGGAGGCCAATACAGGAGCATTGCTTGAGACCAGGCATTCAAGACCAGCCAAAGCAACATAGCAAGACCCCCTCTCTACAAAAAAAATAGAAACATGAGTTAAACATGGTAGTATGGCCTGTAGTCTCAGATGCTTGGGAAACTAAGGCAAGAGGATTGCTTGAGCCCCAGGAGTTTAATGTTACAGTGAGCTATAACCACGTTTCTGCATTCCAGCCTGGGTGACAGAGTCAAACAATGTCTAAAAAACATAAAAAGAAAATAGCACCATCCCTGTAATCATGGCACTTTGGGAGGCTAAGGCGGGAGGGTTCTTGAGGCCAAGAGTTTGAGACCAGCCTGAGCAAGAGCAAGAACTCATCTCTACAGTCAGTCTATTAAGAAAGAAAGGAAGAAAAGAAAGAAATTGAGAGCTATGAAGTCCTTAGTGTATTATCCCTTCCAGGGATATTTCTACTTTATAAGGAAAATATCCAAAAGAACCAATATGAAGAATTTTTGACTTTGGGCCATTAAGAGGAAAGGGTATGGGTGGCACCTGTGGCTCAGTGAGTAGGGCGCCAGCCCCAAATACTGAGAGTAGTGGGTTTGAGCCCGGCCCCAGCCAAACTGCAACAAAAAATAGCTGGGCGTTGTGGCGGGTGCCTATAATCCCACCTACTCGGGAGGCTGAGGCAAAAGAATTGCCTAAGCCCAAGAGCTGGGGTTGCTGTGAGCTGTGACGTCACGGTAGTTGACCGAGGACAACAAAGTGAGAGTCTGTATCTACAAAAAAAAAAAGAGGAAAGGATATTTGGGGGAGCAGTCCCTTAAGTCTTAGGTCATAGTTGATTGTCTATTTCAGCTTACTTGTATAATATTTTTATAAGTATTTTGTTTAACTTGGGAGTTCTTATATCTGTTCTGTGTCCCCTGTCCTTCTCCTCTTGCCTATGATTTGTGCCTGTACTACCTGTCATCACACATAACTGCCATAGGAGGTGGGAGGGAATAAATAAACCTGCCTTTCTGAAGTTACACTGCAGCTGGAGCAGAGAAAGGAAGATCTGCTAAATTGTTTGCTACTGCTTGAGCTGTGTTTTACTTACTACATTATATGGTTTAAATTAGTGCAGCAGCAGGGAGGAATGGATTGAACATCAGAAAAAAGTCTCCTTAAAAAGGAAACTTGTTTCTATACTTTTAAACTTTTTTTTTTTGAGACAGAATTTCACTATGTCGCCCTTGGTAGAGTGTGATGGCATCACAGCTCACAGCAACCTCCAACTCTTGGGCTTAAGTGATTCTCTTGCCTCAGCCTCCCAAGTAGCTGGGACTCCAGGCACTCAGCACAACACCCAGCTATTTTTTGGTTGCAGTTGTCATTGTTTAGCTGGCCCGGCTGGGTTTGAACCCACCAGCCTCAGTGTATGTGGTTGGTGCCATAACCACTGTGCTACGGGCGCCGAGCCAACACACTTTTAAACTTTTAATTGTTTAGTAATTTTAGGGCAAAGGCAACTTAGGTGCTGAACTTCACGTCAGTGGCAACATTGTTAGGTGCCCCTCCTCTCTTGGCTTAGTAAGGTATACCATTTACTCAGTTATCAGTTGGGCAAGTCTGACTTAATTTTAAATATAGTATTTCTCACTAGAAAATGATTTGTTTAAAATTAATCTAGATACTTGAAAATTCGTACCGTATATTCACTGACTTCTTAATTTCCTGACCTAGTCTAGGTTATTTCAGTAAATCATAATGAATTCCACTATTTATGGGCTGTGCTCTGAAGCTGAGAGTTTAATATTTCGTTGTTTGGAAAATAATATTGATGGGAAGATGGCTGCTCGCCAAATTTATGTTTTTCTGCCATGTAGGTTTGAGTGAGAAGTGAGTCCTCAAAAAAATTACAACTGTATAATGAGTTTTAGTTTATTACTATCTAAAATGAATTCTTGAAGGTCGTTCTATACGTTTTAATTTTGCTAGTAGGATTTTTTTTTTTTGGTTAGAAAACTGCTGTTGAGGGAGCATTGTGACCACGTGGGTTTAATCCTTTCATGGATTAAATAAATTTTGCTTTCAGAATAAGTTAACCAAAATGTGTACTTGATGCATTGTTTTATCTTCCATGTCTGTACTTCCCATCCAGATAGTTGTTTTTAGCAGATTTTGGTCATTGTATGAACTTAGGTAAAATATCTATATAAATTTATTACCATTCACACAGTGTTTTATTTTGATAATATACCGGGTGTCCATAAAGTTCGTGTGCAATTTAAAATAGACTATTTAATTAATTAATTTATTTAGGCAAAGTCTCGTTTTGTCACCCTCGGTAGAGTGCTGTAGTGTCATAGCTCACAGCAACCTCAAACTCCTAGGCTCAAATGATTCTCCTGCCTCAGCCTCCCAAGTAGCTGGGACTACAGGCACCTGCCACAATGCACAGCTATTTTTAGAGATGGGGTCTGGCTGTTGCTCAGGCTGGTTTGAACTCCTGTGATCAGGCAATTCACCCACCTCGGACTCCCATAGTGCTAGCATTATAGGCGTGAACCACTGCACCTGGTACAAAAATAAACTACTTTTAATTGCACAGGAACTTTGTGGACACTCTGTATAAAGATCACAAATATACCCTCTGGTAAGTAGTTCTTATGATGCACTCCTATGACCAGTGTTGAAGGTGTGGCCCCACAGCTCTGCCTGCATCATATTTTTAAGTTCTTTCAAAGAGATAAGTATGATTTCAGCTCGGAGCCTGTAGCTCAAGCAGCTATGGTGCTAGCCACATACACTGGAGTTGGCGGGTTCGAATCCAGCCCAGGCCCGCCAAACAACAATGACAACTCGAACCAAAAAATAGCTGGATGTTGTGGCGGGCGCCTGTAGTTCCAGCTAAATTGGGAGGCTGAGGCAAGAGAATTGCTTAAGCCCAAGAGTTGGAGGTTGCTGTGAGTTGTGATGCCAGGGCACTCTACCCAGGGTGACAGCTTCAGACTCTGGCTTAAACAAAAAAAAAAAGAAAAGTATGATTTATTTATCTTCACATCTGCATTGATGCTTAGGGTTTGTAGGTAACTAATATGTTGAATATAGAATAGAGCTTTTGATTATCTGGATGTTTTCTGACCCAGGCACCAAAGCGGTGTCCAATTGTCATCAACACCTAAATGAGTAGAGTTTAACTGAATAAATGGGAATGTAGTCTAATTAGGGTAAAGCAATATTGTGGTAGTCTTTTGAATATTTAATTCCTCTATTTTTTGTGTTCATATAGGATGGTAAATATTCTTCATTATGTATCAGTTTTATTTTGCAAGGCAGAATGAATTCAAAATTATTATATACAGAAGACCATTATTTTTAAAATTTAATTTAATTTGCCCAGGCTGGTCTTGAATTCCTGGCCTCCAGTAATCCTCCTGCCTTGGCCTCTCAAAGTGCTGGGGATTACAGGTATGAGCCATGGTGTCTGGCCAAGACCTTTATTTAGATTCTAAAATAAGTCACTTTTAGAATAAGTTAACCAAAATGTGTACTTGATGCATTGTCTTATCATTTTTTGTTAAAATATCAGTTATTCTTAATTGATGTTCATGTTCAAAAACATATTTGGCATTGATATGAGATGCGACACAACACAATTTTGAGGTATAAGAAAGCACTATTTTTTTTTTTTTGTAAAATTGAGATAATTTGTACCATACAAGTCACACATTTAAAATGTACAATTAAGTGTTTTTTAGTTTATTTAGAGAGTTGTGCAGCCTTTACCACCCTCAATTTTAGGGATTTTTTTATCACTCCCAAGAAACCCTATACCCTTTGATAGTCACCGCCTGAAAAATCCCCATTCCACACCCCTATCCATGACAGCTACTAATTTGCTTTATGTCTCTATAGATTTGACTATTTGGGTATTTTATGTAAATGGAATCATTCAATATGTGGTCTTTTGTGACTTCTTTCATAAGGCATAATGTTTTGAAGGTTTGTCCATGTTTGTAGCATTTATCAATGATTCTTTTTTATTCCTGAATAATATTCTATTATGTGGAGATACCACATTTTATTTATCTGTTTATCTGCTGATTAATTGATGGGCTTTTGAGTTTTTCTTACTTTTTGGAAACAATATTTAATATATAGACATACCTTCTTTTATTGTGCTTTGTTTTATTGTATTATTATTATTATTATTATTATTATTATTTAACAAATTGAAAGTTTATGACAATTCTTTATTAACAAGTCTCTTGGCCCCATTTTTCCAATGGCATATGCTTATTTTGTGTCTCTGTATCAGCATATTTTAGCAATATACTGTTAAGGTCTATATATTGTTTTTGTAGATATAATGTTGTTGTGCTCTTAATATACTATTGTATAGTGCAAACATAACTTTTGTATGTACTGGGAAACCAAAAACTTTTTGTGATTCACTTTATTGAGTATTCACTTTATTGCAGTGTTCCGAAAAGGTACTTGCAGTATCTCTGAGGTATTCCTATAATGTAGAGTTCTTGCTGTGAACATTCATGTATGAGTTTTTGCATGGATGTATGTTTTCATTTCTCTTGGGTATATACCTAGGAATGGAATTGATGGGTCATATAGTCATATAGTAACTCTACATTTATCATTTTAAGTTAAGGAATTGCCAGACTGTTATCCACAGCAGGTGTGCTATTTTGCATTAACATTGCAGTGAATGAGGATTCTATTTTATCTATATTCTCAATACTTGTTATCTTTTTGTTTATAGCCGTTATATTGGATGTAAATGGTATCTCATTGTGGCTTTGATTTGCATTACCTAATCGTAAATGCTTTTGAGCATCTTTTTTTTTTTTTAATTTTTATTAAATCATAATTGTGTACATTGGTGCAATCATGGGGCACAATGTGCTAACTTTATATACAATCTGAATTATTTTCATTGAACTATTTAACATAGCCTTCATGGCCTTTTAATCACTATATGGAGACATTTATATTCTACATTTAGTAATTTTCACTTGTACCCTTGTAAGATGCACCGTAAGTGTGATCCCACCAATCACCCTCCCACTTTTGAGCATCTTTTCATGTGATTATCGGCCATTTGTATATCTTCTTTGTAGAAATGTATATTCAGATCCTTTGTCTAATTTTTACTTGGCTTGTCTTTTTAAAACTATTGCATTGTAACACTTTTTCATATTTTCTAGTTAAAAGTCTCTTAACAGATATGATTTTCAAATATTTTCTGCTATTCTGTGGGTTAATTTGAATGATGTCTAATTTTTTTTTTGGTTGTTTATGGTTTTGATGTTGTATTTCAGATGGCTTTGCCTAACTTAAGGTCACAAAGATTGACCCTTTTTTTCCCTAAGAGTTTCATAGTTTTAACCCTTATATTTAGACCTGTCATCCATTTTTGAGTTAATTTTCGCATATGGTATAAGGTAGGTATCCAGCTTCATTAGTTCATATATGAATATCCTGTTGTTCCAAATCCATTTGTTGGAAAGAATATTCTTTTCCCATGGAATTGTTTTGAGCTCCTTCTGGAAAATTACTTGTGTGTAGATGTCAAGGTTTTTTTCTGGCTTCTCAGTTCAATCTTTTGGTCTATAAGTTTGTTGTTATGTCAGTACCACACTGTCTTGATTATTGTAGCTGTGTAGTAAATTTTGAAATTAGGAAGTGTGTGTCTTTCAACTTTGTGCTCCTATTTGGGATTGTCTGTTCTGTTTTCCTTTACATTTTCATGTGAAATTTAGGATCCATTTATCAATTAGTGCAAAAAAGAAAGGTTGGGATTTTGTTGGGATTGTGCCAAATCTGTTGATCAATTTGTGGAGTATTGCTATGTCAACATCCATTTATTAACATTTTTAATTTCTTCCAACACTTAGGGTTTTCAGAGTAGAAGTTTTATACTTCCTTTGTTAAATTTAATCATTTGTATTTTATTCTTAATTCAATGTGAAGTTTTTAAATTTCCTTTTCATATTTTTCAGTACTGGTGTATAGAAATAAATAAAAATGATTTATATCCTTGGAGCCACAGGTGCCAGCAAAAAATGATTTTTTTTCTTTTCTTTTTTTTTTTTTTTTGAGGCAGAGCCTCAAGCTGTCACCCTGGATAGAGTGCTGTGGCATCACAGCTCACAGCAACCTCCAATTCCTGGGCTCAAGCAAGTCTCCTGCCTCTGCCTCCCAAGTAGCTGGGACTATAGGCACCCGCCCCAACACTCGGCCATTTTTTGGTTGGCAGCCGTCATTGTTTGGCAGGTACCGGGCTGGATTCAAACCCACCAGCTCAGGTGTATGTGGCTGGCGCCTTAGCCCGTTGAGCCACAGGTGCCGAGCCAAAATGATTTTTTTCAATGAATTTTTTTTTTATTTTCTCTATAAATGATCATGTCATTTACAAACCATAAGTTTTTTTTTAAAGAATTGTTCTATGTACGTTTCCTGTACAAAAGGCGATTTATGAAGTTCTAGCTGTTTGGATGTGGGTGATGCAGTGTTCATAGCTCCTGGGAGTTGATAAATGTTAAAATCACTCTGTGGCCCAGTGAGCTAATTGCTCTGCCCATTTTGCCCCTATCTTCTGTCTCTTGAAAGAGACTATCTACTTCCTTCTCATTCTGTCTTAGATCACTGTTGTGCAAAGAAAGTATCCTAATCCTCTGCCATGCCATCATACCCATTTGAGCATGGATGCTAAAATCCTGAATGATCTTATCTCTACCTCTCTCTCACAACTCAGGAGCTCTTTCTGCTAGAGCTTCTCTAACAGGCCCGAGTTCCCTCCGCCCTGGTGCTATTTTTTTTTTTTTTTTTTTTTGGGAGAGAGTCTCAAGCTGTCGCCCTGGGTGGAGTGCTGTGGCATCACAGCTCACAGCGACCTCCAATTCTTGGGCTTAAGCGATTCTCTTACCTTAGCCTCCCAAGCAGCCTGGACTATGGGTGCCTGCCACAACACCTGGCTATTTTTTGGTTGTGGTTGTCATTGTTGTTTGGCAGGCCCGGGCTGGATTTGAGCCTGCCAGCTCAGGTTTATGTGTCTGGCGCCCTACCTGCTGAGCTACAGGTGCCGAGCCAGCCCTGGTGCTTTTGTAGATGCTGTTTCTCTGCCTGGATTCTCAGTCTTTACCTAGTCACCATCTATTGTGCTTCACCTGTGTATACCTAACCTAAATCAGGTTAGATTTTTGGTACTATGGCTTTCTTATTTGGCTCACTTCTCCATTGTACTTTTTCATTCTTTAGATTATTTAAGTACAGTTGACCTTATATATCTGAGGGTTCCGCATCCTCAGATTCAACCAATTGTGGTTCAGATATTCAGAATAAACAAAAATAATACAACAGTAAAAATAATGCCTATTAAAAATACTATTTACATAGCATTTACATTGTGTTAGAGATTGTAAGTAATTTAGAAGTGATTTATAGTATACAGAAGTATATGTGTAGGTTTTATGCAAATGCTGTCGTTTTATATCAGGGACTTTAACATCTGTGTAATTTGGTATCCAAGGGAGGTCCTGGAACCTGAGGAATGACAGTAATGTTTGTTTACCTCACCATGAAGCATGGGCCATGCTTTTTTGCTCACTGGATCATTAGCACCTAGCACAGACAATGCTCAAAAAGTATTTATTAAGTATTTATTATTTAATTATTGAAGGAAGCCAATTCAGAAGTATTAGCTCAGTTCTTGGATGTTTGTTTACTGCTGATATAGTTCAGCTAGTAGTTCACCTGGTGTCCATAAATGCTTAAGGGTTTTGGCAACGCTAATTATAAATGACAATATCATTTTGTAATAAGAATGTTTGGCAGGTATGTGTGGTATGTTGGCTTCAGTAATACTTCTTTTTTTAGTTTGGTTACACTGTCTTTTATTGGTATTCTATTTTTGTGGATCTGATTTGGTTTTGGTAAACTTTTTTTTAACTTAATCTCTTGGGGAAAGCTAACTGGATCATAAAGTAGTAACGGGGTGTAGAAGCTTTCACCTACGTTGGATTTCCAATAAAGCCAACCTTACTGTTTGGAGGCAAGGCTTGGGAAAAGGTGAGGCTAGTTTTCCTGTATTTCAGAGGATCTGTGGTTGCTTGTACTGAGTGCTAGCTATATAGGACTCACTGGTTCTGTGCAGTGCCAGAAAGAGAAATAGCAGTTTTTATTGTTAGCAAGAAATTATTTAAGAAAAAAAATGAGGCTTCCTCTTGCTCCTAAAACTTGTTTTACTAGTGAACTGGGATAAAAAAGAACATGAGAAAATGGAGAGATTAAGTATTTATTACTTTCTTAAAATGTCAACTGTTGCTACAAGACAGTTCCATGTTGTAAAATACTTACAAGAACAGGCATTGGAAGTTTTCAGACTGTCCATATTTGCTTGATGATAATGTGTAACTACTGCATGACTCATTTAATTATCTTTTTTTTCCCACTGTCAGTCACCATTACAAATTGATAGCCTAACTCAGTGGTTCTCAACCTTCCTAATGTTGCGACTCTTTAATACAGTTCTTGTGGGTTGCGACCCACAGGTTGAGAACTGCTGCCCTAACTGAAGGTGTTAATAGATGAACAAGAACTTATTTGCATTTGTAAGGACCTGTGTGTTTCCGAAGATAACTCGCTTCCCTCACCCCATATTATGTGCTTACTGAAAGTACTGTTTGTTGTATGAGAACTTGAGACGGAAGACTCAGTAGGATTATCTAGTGACAGTCAGTAGCAGGGTGCAATTAAGCTCTGTCCTTCTGGTTCTTAGCCTAGTGTGCATGTGTCTCTGGTCATGTAGTTGTAGAATAGGGCAGGTGGTACATTTATATATGCCTCTGATTCAGAAGTTGATGAGCTTTCCTAAGCAGAGAATTTTAGAGCTATTTTAAGACTGTTGGGAGAGAGAGAGCGAGCAGGGAATGGAGAGTTAATTCTTCACTGTTAGTGGTGCAGTTGAATTTACATGTGTTGAATTGAATGTTAGTGGTGCAGTTGAATTTGCTGTAACTGACTTTCCAGGGGATTATGATAGTGTTGAGCTTAGAAGACTGGTTGGGTTTTAGCACTTCAGAATTGTATCTCTTCCTGGAACCCTTGCTAAGAGGAAGTAGACTTGAGTTTGGTACAGTGACAGAAATATTAACTCTTTAATTTGATGAAAACATAGGAAGGTAAAGGAAGATTAGATGTGGATGACAATTCTTTATTTTTGAGACAGTTTCACTATGTTGCCCTCGGTAGAGTGCCATGGCCTCACAGCTCATAGCAACCTCCAACTCTTGGGCTTAAGCGATTCTCTTGCTTCAGCCTCCCAAGTAGCAGAGACTACAGGTGCCTGCTACAACGCCCAGTTATTTTTTGTTGCAGTTGTCACTGTTGTTTAGCTGGCCGGGCCAGGTTTGCACCCACCGGCCTTGGTATATGTGGCTGGTGCTGTAACCACTGTGCTACAGATGCTGAGCCAATGACTTTTTTCCTTTTTTTTTAGAGGCAGGATCTTGTTCTGTTACACAGTCTGGAGTACAGTGGCATAATCATAGTTCACTGTAGCCTTGAACTCCTAGGTTCAAATGTTCCTCCTTCCTCAGCCTCCTGAGTAGTTGGGACTATAGGTTCAAGCCACCACACCTAGCTTTCTTTTTTGGTAGAGACAGGGTCTTGCTATGTTGCTGAGGCTGGTTATGAACTCCTGGCCTCAAATGATTCTTCTCCCTTGGTCCCCCCAAATGCTGGGATTACAGGCATGCACCACCACTCCTAGGTGACAGTTTTTTTTTTTTTTAAAGATAAATGACTCTTAAAAAACCAAAAGCAGCTCTATTTGCTTTTTTTTTTGTTTTTTAGAGACAGAGTCTTACTTTTATTGCCCTCAGTATAGTGCCGTAACGTCACAGCTCACAGCAACCTCCAACTCCTGGGCTTAGGCGATTCTCTTGCCTCAACCTTCCGAGTAGCCGGGACTACTGGCACCCGCCAGAACGCCTGACTATTTTTTTTTTTTCATTGTTGCAGTTTGGCTGTGGTTGGGTTTGAACCCGCCACCCTCGGTATATGGGGCCGGTACCCTACCCACTGAACCACAGGTGCAGTCCTCTATTTGCTTTTCTTATTGTGGAATTGTGTTTTGTTTGGTTATAGATGAATTATTTCCACACACACACAAAAATTACACAAATTCAGATAATTTATTTTAGAAAAAAATATAAAGTTATAGCCCAAGAAAATGTTTGAATTCTACTCTTAATATGAACTTTGGTAAAATGATACCTGCTTAACCAGTGCCAATCTGCTGTGACTTGTATATCTCATAACATTTGACAAGCACGTAATACATGTAATAAAAGATTGTGTAGTAAATAATCAGTTCATTGTCAGACTGCTCTTTTATTGGTGACATAGTTCATTTAAGAAAGATAAAGTCATGTAATTTCCAGGTAGTATAATGTATTAAACTAGTGGCGATAGACCAAACATTTTAAAACTTTTAAATGGAAACTATTTTTTTATTAAAATTATTATTTTTAAGTGGGACTGTTGCATTACTTGACCTTTAAATCATTTTTAAAATAATGTTTTGAGAATAGGAATGTTGCATTTCTGGATTCTGGTGGTAGCGGTTTATTTGATTTTTAGAGTATTATTAAGAATTATCAGGGGTAGAAGTGATATGTTTGGATTTCTTATACATAACAGACAGAAATGGTTGATTATTTGAGAATACCGATTAAAAATGAATTACCTTAATTCTTTAAGTTATTTAAAATGTAAATATATAGTCTAAATCTGTATATAGGTATTCTCACATTGTGATATGCTATAGTAGTTTTTTTAAAACTGAAAAATAATACATGTACATTGAAAATAACAATATTTCAGGTAATCGTAAACATTATGCAATGAGTAGTAAGTTTCCCTCTCCCATAAGAGCCTGCACAGTCTCCTATTCAGAGGCAACAACTTCAACAGTGTCACAGTACAATCTGGTAACTGCAATGCACGTTTCTTTTTAGGATAGTGTTCTTGGCTCGGCGCCTGTGGCTCACCAGGCTAAGGCGCCAGCCACGTACACCTGAGCTGGTGGGTTCGAATCCAGCCCGGGCCTGCCAAACAACAATGATGGCTGCAACCAAAAAATGGCTGGGCGTTGTGGCGGGTGCCTGTAGTCCCAGCTACTTGGGAGGCGGAGGCAGAAGAATCGCTTGAGCCCGGGAGTTGGAGGTTGCTGTGAGCTGTGATGCCACAGCACTCTATCCATGGTGACAGCTTGAGGCTCTGTCTCAAAAAAAAAAAAGAAAAAAAAAAGAATAGTGTTCTTAAAAATTTGTTCTATTTATTGTTATACTGTTCTTTTTGTTATTTTCCTGTTTAACTTTGTATTAAGTGCTTTTGAGGATAGTTAAATGTTTTAGTAGAGTGGAATATTATTTGTTGGTATAGGATTGTATCTTATAAAAGTAGTTGTGTGTATTTTTATTAAAATGTGGTATTATTGGTATTGCCAGTGTTGTCGATTAGCTCTTTAATGGAGAATAAATATAGTGTAGCCTTGTTGCATGGTGTATTACAGGTGTGCTTTGTTAATAGAAGGCAAACAATATGCTGAGGATAAAAATTCTTTCTAGGTTTAGAGTTAGAAAACAAAACTCACATTGACTTTTAAAGTAATTATGGGGAAAAGTATTTTCTGATAGGTATTACATATTAAACTCACAAATCTCCCCATGCTGTTGGCTAAATGTAACAAATATGAATTGTTGAATATTATTGTTGAATATTATTAACTCAGATAATATTCTGGTTATCAACTTTTTGGAGAAACTAGGCTATACAGTTGGGCACCAGGGACACTGTGGTGTCCTTAAAAACAGGAGAGGGGAAAAACAAGATTAAAAAAATAAGATTTGAGGACTCTTTTGAACCTGATGTTTAGGTGGGCAATTACAGTTAATTCCATTTCATATATGGAAAAGACTGTCTCTTAAACTCATGTTCATTTTCCTTTAAATAAATAATTGATATCCAGAAGTATTTATGGAGCATGTGCTTTTATAATTAAAAAAAGGTAAAGGAGAGAATTATACAAGAATCTTTGTTTAGGTTTAGTTTCTTTTTGTAAGATTTAGTTTTCTTTTTATTGATACTTTTGTAAGATTTAATAATCTTAGGAGTTACCACCTTCCACTTACTAAAAAACATTGTTAGTCCCCTTGCTGTATTATAGCTGTCAGGATTTGTTAGAATGTGGAAGACTTTCTTCATTCACTTGGAATAAACTTTTTATATTGGAAATATGTAGCAAACTTTATAAATATTATTCCCTTTGGTTTAGCCACTTATGTTCTGTATCTGTGGTTGAGCTTTTTCCTATAGTTGCAGCACCTGAAATATTTTCCTGCTTACCCGGAGGAAGCATGCCTCTGCTAGCTACTGAAATGACAATTCATCTGCTTTGAGGCCAGTCATTTTATTATGGTTACGTGAATGCATTTGTATCTCACATCCTACCTAATTTAAAAATAAAATCACGATACCTTTTGTAACAGTGCTTCTCAACCTGTGGGTTGCGACCCCTTTGTAACAATGAAAATACATCCTGCATATTAGATATTTACATTACAATTCATCACAGTAGCAAAATTACAGTCATGAAGTAGCAATGAAAATAATTTTATGGTTGGGGGTCACAACATGAGGAACTGTATTAAGGGGTCGCGGCATTAGCGTGGGAAGGTTGAGAACCACTGTTTTGTAAGCATATAAAGTATTAATAAGTTATTGTAGTTATATACATATATTTTGTTTGATTTGGTTATCTAAAAAATAAACCATTTAGTATCATTTTTTTTTTTTTTTTATATTTTCTTTTTTATTAAATCATATCTGTGTACAATAATTCAGTCATGGGGTACAGTGTACGGGCTTCAGATACAATCAAAGATATTTTCATCATCCTGATTGTGATAACATTCAAGAGACTTTCTCATTACTTTGTGAGAACAATTTTGATCCGTATTTAGAAGTTTTCTCCTAACCCTTCAAATATGTACCACCGGTGTGATCCCGCCCTCTATCCTCACTCCCCCCACCCTCCCCTTCCCTCCCTCTCCCCTTTCCCTATCTTCTTGTGCAATAAGTGGGCTGTAGCCTACACTTGAAAGATATAAATTTGCCTCATATTAGGGATGAATACATTGGATACTTTTTCTTCCATTCTAGAGACACTTTGCTAAGGAGAACCTGATCCAGCTCCACCCATGTAAATATGAAAGAGGAAAAGTCACCATCTTTCTTTGAGGCTGCGTAATATTCCATGGTATACATGTATCACAGTTTATTAAGCCATTCGTGTGTCGATGGGCTCTTGGGCTTCTTCCATGACCTAGCGATTACGAATTGGGCTGCAATAAACACTCTGGTACAGATATCTTTGTTGTAATGTGTTTTTTGGTTTTCTGGGTATATACCAAGTAGAGGAATTATAGGGTCAAATGGCAAGTCTATTTTTAGATCTCTGAGTATTTTCCAAACATCTTTCCAAAACGGATGAACTAGTTTGCATTCCCACCAGCAATGTAGAAGTGTTCCCTCTTCTCCACATGCTCATTATCCTTAATCATCAGAGAAATGCAAATCAAAACCACTTTGAGGACTCTTATCTTTAAAAAGAGACACATACCTACTTACTCTAATACTCAGATGAACCAATCAACTTTAAAAATAAACTTTCTTATCATTTACCAGCTGGGCTTCGCTTCCAAAGACCTAAGTAAGACGTAATATCCTTACATCTGGGAAATATTAATAATGTTTCATAGTAACTTAATATGGCCATATATGCAAGTCATGGGCACAGTCTATTAATCTTCATTTGGAAAGAAAAGTTTCTTCATCCAAGAATAATAAATACTTCTCAAAATTAACCAATGAAGAAACTGTAGATAACACCTGACGTGTTCTCCACAAAGCTTTTCCTTGCTTACACAACCCCCTACTAGGTTTCCTAAGGTCTGGTTATCTGAGAAGCACCTTCACAATTTTTGTTATTTTCACTTACCATAAATATCTGAACTTTTTATTTAAAGTAGTTAACCTTTGAAACATTAAAACATATTTACTTTTAAAAGGAAATTCCATCTAATGCATATTTTTTCAAATATACATGTTAAATACATCAAATATTTATACAGAAATAAAAACATCTAAGTTTCAGTGAAAACCCAGCAATGCTTTGGTTTTAATGTGGTTTGGAGACACATGGTGATAGAATAGGTAATCCCTTGCAGTGGATGTCCCCAGACTCCCCACCTTTCTGCTTCTACATTCCTAGATAAGCACGGATGAAATAAAATGGACCAGACACACACAACTCCCATCAATCTGGCTGCTACAAATATAATGGCAAACAATTAGAACCCTAGAAATTAAAACATTAAAGCCAGCCTTAGAATAAAATAACTTAAATAAAATTAGAATAAAATATTTTCGAACATTTCAAAAGCAAAGTTTTATAGAGGTGAAAGGAGAGAGGGAACGTCAGTGGGATTCATGAACAATAGTTAGAACCCTTCTATTTGTATCGCTTCTTACTATTTTCTAAGTAGTTTCTGACACCTTGTCTGATTTGACCCTAAGCTAATGAGACAGAAGGCAAGTATGTGAGTCATAGAATCATTGTAATTATATTTCTAGGTTATTACAGCAACACACACTTAGGCCTTTTTTAAAACTAAAACTAAAATACCACATTTCTCTTCTGACTTGAATTAGTTAACAAATAAATGGTTCAGGTTGGATGAAAAAAAAAGTTATCTATTCTCTATCCAAAACTCTTTGGTTGTTTCCCTCGTATTTAAGTTAAACAGTATAACACAAAGCAATAGGACATTAAAAAAATTAAATAAAATAATAAAACCCCAACTTTGTTCTCTTTGTGGTTTATCTTCCAGTTTGCTCACATGCTTTTTAGTTTTCATAGCCCTATTTTTCCTTCCCCTCTTTTCTTTCTCATATATTATATAGTCTCTCCTATTATCCCCAACTTACAAATAAGAAAACAGATGAAAGAATCTGTCCAAAGTCATATACAGTGCTAGAGAATGGCAGGACCGGAATCAATCAGAAAAGTAAAAAGAAAACCACCTTGGTAAGTGTAATGTGTATCAGTGGAAAAAAGATGATTGAAATTAAAAACAACTCTGCAGTAGCACATTCACAGCCCATGGTGCAGTGCCCCTGTTTGCAGTAGTTTAAGGGCTGTGCAAGGAAAAAAACTTCTGAGTATACAGCACAATTACAAAACATCATTCCAGTTTTCCCTGAGGTCAGATGCGGTGGGAAGGCAGGCTGCTTTCAAAACCATGCCCAAGTTCTATATGGGGAATTGTGGGAAAGTTTTTAAAGATTGCCCTCTGACTTGGGACTTAACGTGTTTTCCTTATCAAACTGGATCAAAATCAAAAAGGTGCTTGTTAACAATGAAGATTCTTAAGTCTCAATCAAGACCTATTAAATCAGAATGTTAGCAGATGGTTTAGGAAGCTGCATTGTTAAACAAAGTTGCCAGGTAACTAATAATACAACACTAAAGTCTAAAACCAGCTTTGGAGAGGTTTCTAGAGTATTAATTTTGTAGCCTCTCACTTTGATGTTCCTATGTCCTAAGTTTTGGGTCTTTTTCCCCCCTTTTAACTATTCACTTAGAATGGAAAAAGCTTTGTCTGTTTAGCATTTACAGGAACACACATTCAGATGATAAGGGTTGATGTAAGACAGCATAACTAGAATCCAGTTCATCTCTAACTGATGTAGGTATGGGGAACATGGAAGTCAGAAAGCAGCAAAAGAAGCCCAAACTCATGAAACAAGTTTTTAAAACTAAGTTACATATTAAAAAAATAATGATAACACCAGTTCTTACAATAAACTGGCCTATTGATTCTATGACAAATTATTTTTTCTGTCATGATAAAGAATGAATAAGGCAATACGGATCTCAATTTCAACTACAGTTATGTGCATTCTCGACAGTCTTCATGAGCAAGATCAACTTGGATCATACAATGACCTTCTAGGGCTAGTAGTTGTGGTTCTATGTATGTATTTCTGGCTGATGACATCAAAAATTGAAATAACAAGGGAATTAATACACAAGTCACCAACATTGAAACAATCTATAGTAACATGAGATTTAAAGTATCTACTGCTGCTTAACGTACTTAACTATCATTTGAGCTTTAAATGATGTCTTTAACTTAATTATCCTTGTGTATAAATAGAAGGCTTATAAAAGTTGTACACTGAAATTGCCACTTTTCTGCTATACATTTTTGTTGACAGCTTAGATTAATATAACCTAGAAACATGACATAAAGGTATAATGAAATTTTTTTGAGTATCATAGTTACAGTATCCTGAGTAACAATAAATACCGATTACAATCAAGGCTAGTGATTGCTATTTTATTTCTTGGCAAAGCATCAAATTAATATAAAATTTGGTTTATTGAAAGCAAAGCTTTGTACTAAAATGTCAATGCTTAAACATGATCCAATAGCACTTATTAAGTATTTTTACTATGTAAAGTGAATCTGCAAAAGTCCTTTTAATAGAAATCTAACAGAATTATTTTTTAAAAGGCAAGGAATGTGAACTAACCAGAAGAGAAGAATTTCAGATTCTTGATAATTAACTCCTTAGTCTCTCAAGATTTCTGTGTCTTGACACAGAATTCTACATGTACGGTAGTTCTGCCATAGCATTTCATATAGGAATACTGAAGAAATATTAACTTTTTTCTTGGTAGTAAAATAATTAAAACTTGTTGAGTGTCTAATAAGCATATGTCAGAAATTTTGCAGACACTAAGGTTTTAGACATAAGGTAATAGTCATCTGGCTAAAATACATTATTTATTTAAGAATTCTATTGTTAGCACGAAAGATGTGAAGTCTCCATCTTTCTTTAAGGCTGCACAGTGATATTTAAACCTTTTAATGTGGATTCAGTATCATAATATCTTATAACTGATTTTGGTGTTTATGAAGGATAATTCTTATGGTATCTCTATTTACCTTTTGCATCAGGGTGATACTATCATCATAGAAGGATCTGGAGTATTCTCTCCCTCCTTTTCATCGTTCCGGATTAATATGAGAGTACATATGATTAAGTTACATTGTTTGCATTTGTAAGGGAAAGTCCAAGTTGTAGGTTTGTCCTTTGTGCCATGTACCCCATACATTGTACCCATTAGGTGGTTCGCCTTACTTTCTGAAAGAGTTTGTGTAGGACCAATATTATTTCTTTTATAAATATGTGTTAGAATTCATTATTTCTGCCGTCTGGTCCTGGACTTTTCTTTGTGAGATTTTAAATTACTAATCCAGTTTATTCACCTTTTATAGATCTATTTGGATATTATGTTTTGAGTTAGTTTTGGTAACGCGTATATGTATAGACATGTGTTCTTTTCACCTAAATTGTCTGATTTGTTGGCATAAAGTTATTCAGGATATTCCTTCCAACTCCTTTGTGTTAAGTAGAGATGTTCCTCTCTCATTTCCAATGTTGGTAATTTGTGTCTTCCTTACCTTCTTGGTCATTCTAGCCAAGTTTACTGGTCTTGTTGATCTTTTCAAAGAGCCAACTTTTTATTTCCTTGATTTTCCTATTATTTTCTGTTGCTTATTTTATTGATTTCTATTCTAACCCTTACTCCTTTTTATTGCTTGTTTTGGGCTTAATTTGTTCCTTTTCTAATTTCTTAATGTGGTTGCTTAGATTTTTAGTTTAAGACTTTTCTTTTTCCCTAGTTAGGCAAACAAATTTCCCTCCAACCTCTGCTTTAATCACAGCCTACAAATGTTGATAGCTTTGTTTTAATTTTTATTTATTTAAAAATAGTTTTTAATTTCCACTGTGTGTTTTTTTTTTTTTTTTTTTCTTTTTGCAGTTTCTGGCCAGTGCTGGGTTTGAACCCACCACCTCTGGCATATGGGGCCGGTGCCCTACTCCTTTGAACCACAGGCGCCGCCCTCCACTGGGATTCTTTTTTTTTATTCTTAGTTTATTTAAAAGTATGTTACTTAATTTTGTAATATCTGGAATTTGCCAAATTACTTTGTTGTTGATTTCTAATTTGGTCCTATTGTGGTTAGAGAACATATGTTTCATTATTTCAAGTTTTTGAGTGATAAAGTATTTTAATAATAAATTATTGGCACTTGTTTTATGGCCTGTATATGGTTTATGCTGAGGAACAGTCTATATGCTTTTGAAAAGAGCATGCATTCTCCTGCTGTCATCAAGTGGAATGCTCTATAAAAGTCGATTAGGGTCAAGTTGACGAATAGAGTTGAAGCCTTCTCTGTCCTTACTGATCTTCTGTCTAGTTAGTCTATCAGCTGTTGAGAATGCGGTATTGAAATCTCCAAGTATAATTATTAATCCCTCTACTTCTCTTTTAATCTATCAATTTCTGCTTCATGTATTTTGAGACTTGATTATTAGATGTTTATAATGGTATCTTCCCAAAGCATTGATTCTTTCATATTTGTGAAATGTCCTTCTTTGTCTTTCTAGGAATGTTCCTTGTCCTGAAGTCCATATGTCTGGTATTAATATAGACACTCCAGCTCTTTCATACCTACTGTTTGCATAGTATATTTTTTTCATCTTTTGAATTTCAACCTATATGTGCTTTTTAATCTGAGATATGCCTCTTAGAGACAGCATAAAGGTGGATCTTTTTTATTCAGCCTGACAATCTCTGCTGTTTGATTGTTATTCCATTAACATTTAATACAATTTTTTAATTGTTTAAATTTGTATCTGCCATTTTGCTATTCGTTTTCTATATGTCTTTTTTGTTTCTCTGTTACTCTTTTTTTGCTTTTTCTAAAATACAGATGGTTGTGTACCATTTTAATTAATGTTGTTTTTTTAACTTTTTAAAATTTTCTTAGTCTTTGCTCTAGGAAATACAATATATATTCCAAATTTTCATAATCTACTTCAGGTTAACACTGACTTAATTCTAATAAAATATAGCAACTTTATTCTAATATAACCAATTTCTCCCTCTTCCTTTTTACTATGATTGGCACATCTACACATGTTGTAAACCCAAAAATATGATTTTTAGTTATTGCTTAGGTAATCTAGTTGATTGTTAAGGAAATTAAGACAAGAAAAAATATATTTATAGTCTTTTATGTTTACTCATGTATTTACCATTTCTGATGTTCATTTCTTTCTGTGGATTTGAATAACTATCTGGTAGTCATTTTCTCTCAGCATGAAGAACTTCATTTGGTGTTTCTTGTATGGCAAGTGTGCTAACAAAACCTTCTGTCATATGTCAACACAGCAAATACCAAAACAGAAGGCAAGAGAGCCCCACTCTTTACTATACAAGCACATGAGCTTTCCTGACACCCCCATAACTGTTCACCTTGCACCAAGTAAAAAACTTCAAGCAGCCAGGGTTTTTTTGTTTTTTTAATTAAATCATAGCTATGTACATTCATGCAATCATGGGGTACAATGTGCTGGTTTTATATACAATTCGAAATATTTTCATCAAACTGATTAACATAGCCTTCATGGCATTTTCTCAGTTATTGTGTTAAAACATTTATATTCTACATTTAGTAAGTTTCACCTGTACCCTTCTAAGATGCTCCCTAGGTGTGGTCCCATCAATTACTGTCCCTCCACCCAGCCTCCTCCCCTCCCCTCCCCTTCCCTCCCTTTCCCCATATTCTTATGCTATAATTGGGTTATAGCTTTCATAGTAGGGCTGAGTACATTGGATACTTTTTCTTCCATTCTTGAGATACTTTGCTAAGAATATGTTCCAGCTTCATCCATGTAAACATGGAAGAGGTAAAGTCTCCATCTTTTTTTAAGGCTGCATAATATTCCATGGTGTACATATACCACAATTTATTAATCCATTCGTGGGTCAACAGGCACTTGGGCTTCTTCCATGACTTAGCAATTATGAATTGGGCTGCAATAAACATTCTAGTACAAATATCTTTGCAAGCAGCCAGTTTAAAAAAAAAAACTCATTTTTTATCTAAAAGAGTCTTTATGTCACCTTCATTTTTAATGGATAGTATTGCTAGATAAAGAATTCTTGGTTGGGGAGGCACCTGCGGCTCAAAGGAGTGGGGCACCGACCCCATATGCCAGAGGTGGTGGGTTCAAACCCAGCCCCAGCCAAAAACTGCAAAAAAAAAAAAAAAAAGAATTCTTGGTTGATAAGTTCTCCAACCTCCTCCTTTTAGCACCTTAAATATGTCATCATTCCACTTTCTTCTCCATTGTTTCTCATGAAGAGTCAGCCATCAATCATATTTGTTGTTTGCCTATACATGATGAGGTTTTTTTGTTGTTGTGATTTGGTTTTGTTTGTTTTTTTTAAGGCAGAATCTCACTGTTGCCTGGGCTAGAGTATAATGGTGTCATCATAGCTCACTACAACCTCAAACTCTTGAGCTCAAGCAATCCTCCTGCCTCAGCCTCCCCAGTATCTGGGACTACAGGCATGTGTCACCACACCTAGCTAATTTTTCTATTATTTGAAGAGACAGGCTCTCACTCTCAGGCTGGATCAACTATACAATTTCCATTTGGCTCTTTTTTATAGTTCCTCTTTTTTCTATTAAGATTCCCTGTTTGTTGAGGCACTATCATAATTTCTTTTAATTCTTTAAGCAAGTTTCCTTTAATTCTCAAAACATATTTCTAGTAGCTACTCTGAAATCCTTGCTAAATCCAACATCAGAGCCACTCAGAATCGGTGTCTATTGACAGCTTTTTTTTTCCCCCGAATATGTGTCAAATTTTTTTTCCTTTTTGTCATGTCATATTTTTTGTTGGAAATGGGACATTTTAGATAATATAACAACTCAAGATTATGTTATTTTTTAGTAGCTCACCTGTTTATAATCTGCTAGATCTATTTCCCCTGAATTCTGCTTAGTTCTTGCTTTGTTTCTTTTTTTTAATTCTAATTTTATGAGCCTGGTTTCCTAGGGATTGCCCTTTTGTGTGCATAACTTAGTTGTCAGCCAATGACGAGGCAGAGGTTGTACTCAAAAACTTTGAGCCCATAAGGCTTTGCATTCTGTGCAGAGTGATCCACATGTGAGTTGCAGAGTACATGGAAAGTTCAGTGAGTCCCAAACTCACTTGGGATTTGGCTTTTCACTGGCCTCTCTTGGGTGTCCCCAGCACAGGCACATACTTTCCCAGTCCATAAAATGGTTTATGTCCCTCACCTCAACTAGGACTGTAACCTAGGGCTAGCAGAACCATTCATTTCCGTAAGAGTTTGCAACTTTTACTGACAGTGCCACTAGGCCTGGGTTTTGCCCTCTGCTCCGAATCAAGTCAGCCGCCTCTGTCCGTCTTACCATGGTAAAACCATCCTTCCAGCCAAGTTAGCTGAGGGGTGAGGTAGGGTTGTTCTTACCCAAAGTTCTGCCAGTTTTCTATGAATAAACACTTCTCAATTTTTTTTTTTTTTTTTGCCTTTGGTTATTATCCAGAGCCCCAAAGGGGTTTTTTTTGACAACTGTCCAGTTTTATAATGAATTGTTTTGGGGGTATGAATTTGCCAGCCTCTCCACTCATGGCTAGAAGTCCCCTGGTACACACAGGATTTTTGCTAGTCTCGAGGAAGTGTTTGCACATAGTGTTCAGGATGTGCTTGCAACAAAAGGCCTCATCTTTATGGATTTGGATCCCTTATTTCCCAGAATCTTAAGGCTCCCTCCTCAAAGAGCTTTGGGAGCCGGAGGTCCTCCAAGATGGGTAATGGCCATCTCCACACTCTCTCGTTCCACAGATTCCACCATCAGGGTTTGACTGCCAAGATCCTATCTGCACGTGTTTACAGCAGCTTAGAATCTAGGTTAGCTCTTTGCTCATTAGCTGACCCACAGGCAACAGGTGGGACCTGTTTTTGGCAGAACTGTTGGAGAAAAATGCCCTAGTCATCAGCTTGCTTCTCTCGCATTTATCTCTGTCATCTGGGAATACAATATGGATAGTATCAGGCCCAACAAAAGGTACATTCTGATATTATTTTCAGGTTTTTTGTCTAGACAGAGAAAGACTAAGCGCTTGGATATCAGAAATACCTACCACAAAAAATAAGAAAGACACGCTCAGTGGAAAGCCAGAGGGGGTAGCGCTGCTTGTTCACTTTCTCTCTATATATGTTCTGTTTTTTTTTCTTTTTTTTCAAAAAGAAAAAAGTTTAAACCCCACCACCCACTCATCAGGTGATTGGAGACTGTAGTAAAAATGTGCTGCAGGCAGAAGTTCTAAAAAATCCCAGAAAGTGTTGAAAACATCTCTAAACAAGGTATTTTTCTTCTGCACCTTTCTTGCTAAAGGTCCCAATTGCTGCCAAGAAAACTAGTGAGAATGTTAGCTGCCAAATAAAAAATTTATGACAGTGTTTGGCAAAGGACTATCTCGCTGCTTGTTTTATACATTTCCACAAGGCACTCGAAGGCGGCCTCTTTTTTTCCTGCCTTCCCCCCCACCCCCGCCTCCCTCTTTGGGTACGTACACCTTACTGATCACTGTTCTGAGTTTGTTCTCCAATAAAAGAGCAAACTCTTATAAAGTAGGATTAAACAATATAACTTTTTTCCCCTTCGGTAACCTCTGAAAATGCAAGGGAAATGCTTTCAAATATAATATGTGGCAAACATGAGGAAGAGATGTTGGAATTGCTTGTTTAGAATAGACACATTTATAGGAAAAAGAATAAGAATCTTTCAATTAACAACTGTAGTCTCTTAACGTCAGAAGGAATCTTAGAAATGCCCCAATCCCGCACTCCCCAACTTCCAGTTCTTTGCAGAGAAGGAAATGGTGGGCCAGAAGTAGAAGTGTTCTGCCTGAGGTCACACAGCCTAACTGCAGCCCAGCGGGGCCCAGGGCTGGGTCTCATCTCTGTCCCATGCTCTGCCCCCAACTTGACAGCCCAGCATTGCTTTTGTTTATTGGGAAATCCACACACACATAACACATATGGCATGTTTAATGAATATTGAAATTCTGAGCGGTTCTGCTTTATGAAATCATTTTCCTCCCTAAAACTCTTAAAAAATCTAACTCATTAAAGCAGAGTCAAGATGGAGCAATGATACCACTGAAATGATATCGCCTGCCCATATTGATCAAGCCTCCTGGCTTTGGCCATGGAGGTTCAAATGAGCCATTTAAAAGTGGGGAGGAGAAGGGACTGTATTTAGGGGGAAAAAAGGTTTTCTTATTAAACTGAGTTTGGCTGTTGGTAGTAATAATTACTTAAACTGATGAACACCCTGAAGTATTTTGCCTGCTTGTCTAAGAAAGCAAAATTATCTGTCTCAGTCTTTTCAAAACAGTTATCAGACGATGCTTTCAGTTGTTAATCAGTGCTGCTTAGCTCATATTTCATCGTCAGTCCTACTTATTCAAAAGCATGAGCTGCACCCTTATCCCTTGCCTGTAGAGGCATCTGCAGGAGCTGTCGCACACTCGGTGATGTGGAAGGAAGCACAGCGCCGGGGCTGAGGCTGCCTTTTGCCATGGCTGTGTTAAGGAAGCTGGTGTTATTTGATATAAAGTGCTGGGGACAGACCAGGAGTAAGCGGATTATTTCAGACAGCGTTAGGAGGTAACCGGAAGAAGATTAGCTCAACATGAGGCAGATATCATAAGCAAATTAGAAAGCCTTCCCAATTAGTACAAGAAACCCAGATTTGTACTGTTTGTGATCTTCTGCTGAAAGGCAAAGTGTCGATGTTATGGGCTCCAGGCTTGATTCAAGTTGAAATGTTGGCATTTCCTATCAGAGCATGTTAGCATCTGAGGCTGTGTACTGGCCTAATAAATGAAGTAAATTCCCTTTCTCCTGCGCTGCTAAGTATGCCCCGTGCTAGGGCTCTATACATTGGGTAATGTTGTACTTGGCCCTGAAATTATCTCTAGGGCATATTATAATGTTTCTATACTGGGGATATTCAACATGACTCCAGTATACCACCCTTAATCTCCCTTTTGTGGTAGGGAACGTGTATCATGCTGAAGTCATAAAAATGAAGTGTGCAACATGCCAGATGCTGCAAATGCAATTAGATACTTAAAAATAGCTTCCTTGGTGGCTTTGCTTGAACTCTGAACTGGGCCCTGTTTTTACAAACAGGGTGGCACTTTTCTGCTAAGCTACAGATCATGTGCTCCAATCGGAGGCAAGGCTCCACTTCTGTAGCCACCAGGTAAACCGGCCACTCAAAAATCAGACTAGGTGCCGATGTCCTTAGACATCATCACAGTTAGAGGGGTGTTTTTTATTTTCTTTTCCTCAAAGTGTACTATGTGGTCTCCTGCTTCTTGACCTCTTGGGGTTTGAGATCAAGCTATATTGGTAAAAAGTCCTCAAAAGACAGAGGCCAGCTTTTATAAAGAAGGTGGAGTGGATCCTCACTTTTAGGATCAAAATAAACTTTTATTTTGCCAGAATTCAAACAATCACAAAACTTAGTATTCATTTTGCAATCTTATCCAGAGGGGAAAAAAAAAGGTGAGGTTTTATATATGGGTAGAGGCTGATTTCTTTTTTCTGATTATAAATATAATACCTGTTCTTTACCCAAAAAATGTGCAAAATGCAGTGACTCATAGATTTTTAAAAATCATGATCCCAACATCTAGATACAATCATTTATATTTAAATGCATATCTTTTTAATTTCTGTTCTACATTTATATATGTACTTTTTGCAACTTCAAGATCATAATCTACATACTTACATTTACTTTTGCTTTTTACCTAATATATTATGGGCAAGAAAATTGGTAATCCTGATGATGACTGGGAAAGATGCCACACTTTCTGAACCATCAAATACAAATTAGTCTTAGTATTAATTCTACTTTAGCGTTGGTTTTTCTCTAAATTGTCAGCACCCAAATGACACTTGTGGCAACTGTCAACTCACCACTATCATATGAAATATGATAGTGGTATCACCATATTCTTTTGAGCACAGATTACATTTTCCATAGTTTTTACATGTATGATCTAATTTTAGCATCATAAGACCCTGTGAAGTAGGAAAAAGAGGACAGATGTTGTTACCCCTGACTTTATTCATAAATGCAGAGTGACTCACCTGGAGTCACAACTGTTTAGAACTAGAGGTGGAAAGCAAGATACACCAAGATTTGTCATTTTCCTCACTGTCACACAGCACACATGTGACATAAAATCGGATCTGATTTTATTTCTTAATTTTCTATTTTTCTACGCAAGACTCACAATATCAGATCTGATTTTAAAAACCAACTTTGCCACTGACTAGCCATGTGGATCGTGAGCAAGTTAACCCTTTAAGCCTCAATTTTCTCCTCTGGGAAATGGGAACATGGATACCTTTGTCCTAGGCTTGTCATGAAGATTAAATAAAAGAATTTGTATGAAGAAGGACTTAGCACAATAGAAGGCACCAAAAAAATATTTTTCCATTGTTTTTCTTTTTCCCACACATTCTCTTACTTTTAAAAAATTAATTTATTATTATTTTTTAAGGGGCAAACTCTCACTCTGTCAGGCAGGCTAGAAGACAGTGGCGTGATCATAGTTCACTGTAACCTTGAACTCCTGGTCTCAAGCAGGAGAGACCTCCTACCTCAGCCTCCCTAAAACCTGAGACTATAGGTACATACCATTATGCCCGGTAATTGGCTTTTTGAGATCAGGTCTGACTGTGTTGCCTAGGCTGGTCTCAAACTCCTGGCCTAAAGTAGTCCTCTGACCTTGGCCTCCCAAAGTGCTGGGATCACCCCTTCACCCAGACAACTCACTTACTTTCTTACAACATTATGAATAAATTAATCTATTATGTTTCTTTTTCCAGTTTACTAAATGTTTAGTTTGGCATTATTTTAAATAATCATTAATATGTGTAATAATAGGCTCGGCGCCTGTGGCTCAACGGGCTAAGGCGCCAGCCACGTACACCTGAGCTGGCGGGTTCGAATCCAGCCAGGGCCCGCCAAACAACAATGACGGCTGCAACCTAAAAATGGCCGGGCGTTGTGGCGGGCGCCTGTAGTCCCAGCTACTTGGGAGGCAGAGGCGGGAGACTCACTTGAGTCCAGGAATTGGAAGTTGCTGTGAGCTGTGATGCCATGGCACTCTATCCAGGGTGACAGCTTGAGGCTCTGTCTCAAAAAAAAAAAAAAAAATGTGTAATAATAGACGTTAATTCAAGAAAACGTAGATGTGCATAAAGATAGGAAGAAAAAAAATACCCACCACCCAAATGTAAACTCTGTTAACAATGGCTGTGTTTCCTTCCAGTTTTTTTTTCCTTCTATACAAAGGCTTGCCATTTGTTTTTAGACAGATCCACTGGTATTTTGAACTAATGAAATAGAGAGTAGTTAAGGCCTGTGTTTAAGAGAATGTGTTTTGCATGCCACCAGGCTCTGCTCTTGCTTTCTGATTATAAAAGAGATTCCCCTTTGGAATCACCAGGAAGCCAATTGGGAGCTCAGAGGGTAGTCCCAGATCTGGGACTATGTGAGAAAGTCTCAAGAACCTGAAGTCTCCATGTGCACTGATTGAGTGCCTAGCCCACTGATCCTGGGACCTGGGAACAGTTCAGGCAAAACCCAGCCCACCCCTTTACAAAACCAGCTTCTCTTACATGAAAAGAAGGTGTGGACAGGACCTCAGCCAAGGCCACCATCTATCTGTCAGGCCCCAGGTCAGCCTTGACACCCAGAGGCTCCTCACCACACTTAAGGATCTTCAACCTCTGAGAGAAAGAGTTCTTCTCCTGAAAAGGTATTCTGTTCGGACTGAAAGGAAAATTCCTATAGGAAGGCATCTCTGTCAGCTAATTTGATAGTTCTCTATCAAGTAAACCATTAGTGAATACATGGATCCTTTTTTTTTGCCTCCTTTTTTACAGTTCTGCCTTGGTTATTCCCAAGATTTCTCTGAACCAGTTGGACAAAATTGATTTTTATTAGTTCCACTGGCCTTGTGGAAAATTATCTCATGAACTGGTTTTTACAGTAAGACTCAAAGCATACCACAGGGTAAAAAAATAAGCCTATAGCAGTCAAAACTGTTGTCTGAAATGTCTTCAGACTGGAAGGCTGAATTTATTGCACAAAACAAGTACTAGCAAGGCGGAGGTGTGCAATCCTGCTCATTATCACTGGAAAGGGGAACCAAAAAGCCGAGTAAAAAATTAAATTTTAATAATGCCAGTGATATTTTCCAAATCTTTCCTGACAGAAAGATTCTCATTATTTTTATCTGTCTCCGAGTAGGTTCTTTTAGTGCCATCTCAGAAATGGCCTCAGCTATGATTGTTTTCCAGGCTTTAAAGCATCTGAAAAACCAAATATATACAGAGAGAAATATGCTTTAGATTGTTAAAGGAAGGGCCATGACCGTGGTAACATTTCGGCTAGTGTATTTGCAGCCAACATTTGCTGGGAACGCCTTCAGCTTTCACAAAAGAAGTCTGTGTTGTTAAGACAATTGCTATAAATCCCCCCCCCCCCAACAAAGGAGACCCACCATCCACTGTGGTTGGCTATGGGACGAACTCAGGGGCCCCGAGTCCCAAATTTAGGTTTGTTCTAGAAATCGCCCCAAGCTGGCCATGAAAGGAGTTTCAAGGAAAAAAAAAAATGAAGGCGCCTGTTGTCTCGGTAAATGTGAAAACTCACATTTGAGGTAACATATGATAAAGAATTGTTTAGGGGGATATGAGAGAAACTAAAGCCAGAATAACTGAAGTAACCAACCTGTAATGGTATGACTTTTTATTGTTTCCTTAGCTCTTTGTGACTGTGTATGAACCTGCCTTGGCCCCAAAAGGATTTATAGCAATTTACTTATGTACACACCACACAATAAGAAATGTATATATATAAAGCGAAGCCAGAAGGGAAGCTAGTGCATACACTGGGAGATCACCTGTGTGTTTGCGGGAGGTGGCCCACAAATTAATCTCTGGGCATTCTGGGACGCAACTCAGAGAGGGAAATAGATTCAGCTACATGAGCCAGTGTCCATAAGATAACAAACAATACAGCCCTTTTCCCTACCCTGAGGAGACAGAAGACCGTCCTGTGGGACCTTATCGCAGGGACACACGCTGTGCAGCAGTCTGATGAACAACACGCTCAAGGCGTCCTTACGGGAGACACAGCGAGCTCTGTGGGCCGCTCTTACCATCTCCCTTCCCGCAGGCTGGTACGGTGGGGTAAGCGCAGCTGGGACGCTCCAGGGGCGTCGCTCAGGCTCCTCCGCCAACACTATTTCCCTTAGCTGGTCTTTGGACAAGTCTTCAGCAAGAAGGAGTTTCAGGTTATTCCCTTTGCAGCCTTAATTGGTAATTAGGGGCCATCATGTTGTGTAGTAACCAGTTAGAAGGTTGGATTTCACTATCCACTTGCGAAAAATAACACATTGCTGACCAGTCACAGGTTACCCGGTAACGTGGATAGGTTCGGGGTAAAATTGCCAGTCAACAGTGTGTTAAGGTAGCAACTGTTCCCTGATTCATTTCTCCCAGTCTCAATTCCCAGTTGTCCCCAATTCAGCCTGTTTTAGTCTTTCGCCCCACCTCATCTCTCAGCTGCTTGCAATATAGAATCATTTAGCACCTCCAACATCTTAAGGTGTTGTTGACTGGTAATTTTATGCAGAAACTCTCCCTGTTACCAAGTAACTCTGACAAGTCAGCAATGTGTTCAGGCCAGGGAGCTAGAAGGCTCTGCTCCCAAAGAATGACAGAGCGAAGTGATGCTCCTTCTTTGCAAGACTCTGGCTGCCTTTTGAGTTAGTCCTTACGAAGTTCCCTCCTAATTTATGGTTGGTCTTCCTATTCATTCCAGCTAAATAAAGGATCTCGGAGAGTGACCAACAGCCACTCTACTCCTTGGCAACTCATTCTCTTTATCAAGTCAACAGGTATGGCCCTTGGTGGGCACCCTAAAGGGTGCTGGGGTCTCGTGTGTTTTACTAGCATTTTAGAGACTGTGGAACTAAGGCACATTTACTTGTTTTCCCCAAGATAGCTCAACACATTGCAAGGATAGGCAATCCTAAAAAGCTCTCTTTGCCACTCACCCTCCACTAAGGACCTCTTGCCTTGCCATTACAGGCCTACTGGCTTATCACACGTCACATGTAAAGTGTACACCATCTTCCTCAGTGGGCCTCTCCAGCCTCCTGCTGGAGACTGTGAAGGTCAGGGGTGCTGCAGCCGTGCAGTCCTGCCCTGACCTCTGCTTGTGCTTCTCATGACCTTGTGAGAGTCCGTGAAGTACAGAGGCTGAGCTTCAGGCTTCTGAGGGCTGTGGGGTCAGGAGAGCTGGGCTTTTCCCACCTCTGAGGAGATCTCCAGGAGGGTAAGGCAGTGATGCTGTCACCTCCACCCCTTCCATTTAATCTGATTCCTTAATAACCAGTCAGAGGTCACAGACCGGAGCACAGGGTGAGTCTGCTCTGCAGATGTGCTTTATTTGGCCACACAATGTTATGGAAAACTTTTGACTTAGTTGCCAGTATTTAAAACATGGGAGATTTCACAAGGAGAACTCAATTTCTGGCTTCCCTTGGCAAATCAGAAGGTCCTGGGCATGGAGCCTGCTCTGAGTCCCAGCAGCATTCAGGAGCAGCGCCTCATTTAGTAGAAGGGCAGACACCTGGTTCTCCTGGTCCCTTCTGTCGACACCTACAGCCTGAAGGCTGGTTCTTCCTTAGTTAGAGGGACTTTGGGTTCCCTGGCTGGCAGGTGAGGTGCTTCACCGGCACCAACCTGGGGGCCCTGCTATCTGATTATAATGTGCCCCCCTTCCTCCCTCCCACAGAAATATGACTCAGCCATTCCACTATCACAGTGAGCCTTGGGAGGAGGCATTCCTAACCTGGACTTCACCTGCTCCGCTCTCATTAACACTGCGTTGGAGTAGGTAAAATCTGTTTAAGATCATGAAGGAGATATCATGGGTTTTGACCAGAGAGCCTACCCTCTGTGGGTTTCTCATGGAGCATGAGCAGGGCAGGGGTGAGCCAGGCAGGGGGACAGTAGAACAGTGTCCCCGGAGCCCAGAGAGGGAGAGGAGTTCTGATGTTAGGATCTAGAAAACTTAACCACACCCCTCAAGGGCTGACAGAGATGCAGGTGGCTGATAAAATGCTTTTCTCCCTGATATCAGAAAAGAAAAAGGTGCAAATAAATCACTGTTAGTTGATAAGTACCAGATGTCAGATCTTATAGGAAAATAATGTTTCAAGCCCATCACAAAAGCTGTGGTAGCCGTATCTTTACTGATATGACCCAAATCAGCCATTTTCCAGAAGAGGCATCTTAGCTGTCAAGAGGTGTCCCCTGGGAAACTAACAGGGCTGGAAAAGAGCTGAAAGCCGGGTGTCCAGGCTAGTTGCTGGAAAAGAGCGGAAAGCGGATAGTCCAGGCTGATCAGGACCAAAGCCAGGTGTGCCCTATCGATCCCAAGGCATCTGCAGGCCTTTTAGAGCCACCTGAAGCAGGGGCTGCCTTCTGGAAGGGGTGTAGCCAAACAAGGGGAAGTTTAAGGACTAAAGTGGGGAGACTGGTGAGCAAAAATGGTTATTATAGTTACTTATTGAGCAGTTACTATTGCCAGGCACTGATCCGAGCACTTCATGCTGAATTAAATCATTTGTCTATGAATGTAATTCATTAACAGAGTACTACTCCTGTTAGCACCGTTTCATTATACCAGTAAGGAAACCAAAACATTGGCTCTTGGAAGTTCTCAGATTCCTTGTATCAGTACTTTTAATTGTTTTTGTTTTGTTTTGTTTTTTTGAGACAGAGTCTCATTTTGTTGCCCTGGGTAGAGTGCTGTGATGTCACAGCTCATAGCATCCTCAAACTTTTGGGCTCAAGTGATCCTCTTGCCTCAGCCTCCCGAGTAGCTGGGACTGCAGGCTCCTGCCACAACACCCAGCTTTTTTGTTGTTCTTGTTGCAGTTGTCATCGATGTTTTAGCTGGCTGGGGCCGGGTTCAAACCTGCAACCCTCAGCATATTGGGCCAGCGCCCTACCCACTGAGCCACAGATGCTGCCCAGTACTTTTAATTTTTAATGGAGAACTGATAAATGACTGTCCACTCTTTATTTTGCCAAGTAAGAAAGAGTAATTTCCAGTGAGAGACTACATTTCTAATGAAGGACATTGGGATATCTATTCTCACCATCACTCCATAAAATAAACATTCTCACATCTCACAATAAAATAGTCAGAGGGACAATATCCCAGAGAAGGGAAAAAAAATAACTTGCCCAGGGTTGCACAGCTGTCATATGGCAGATCCTGGATTTGAATCGAAGAAGTCTGGCTCCACAAATGAGGGTGGTTGACCAGCCTTCCCCCTAAGGGAGTCCATGGCTTCTCTAGAGGCTGAAGTGGGTAAGGGACCATCAGCCAGGGAGGAGCTGGCGGTTGCAAGTTCAGGATGGCAATAAGGTTGCTTCACAGTAGAGGGTCAGGCCCCACAGGAGTGGGGAAGTCTGCCGGGGCAGGTGTTCCCAGTAGGAGGAGGGAGGATGAGGAGCACCGAGAGCTAGAGGTGGGGGGTGGGAGGGGCAGTCACTCTAGCCCAGTCACTAAGGACATCCGCTCTGGGTTTAGAACTTTCAGGGCCGGCTCAGCGCCTGTGGCTAAACAGGCAAAGGCGCCAGCCACATACACCTCAGCTGGCGGGTTCGAATCCAGCCCAGGCCTGCCAAACAACAATGACAGCTGCAACCCCAAAATGGCCGGGCGTTGTAATGGCCGCCTGTAGTCCCAGCTACTTGGGAGGCAGAGGCAAGAGACTCACTTGAGCCCAGGAATTGGAGGTTGCTGTGAGCTGTGATGCCACAGCACTCTACCCAGGGCGACAGCTTGAGGCCTTGAGGCTTTGTCTCAAAAATAAAAAAAAGAACTTTCAGGGCCAACTCCAGAGTGGGCTTCGCCTTCTCCCTGGGTGGGCCTGAGCCACCAAATCTGGGTCCTACTACAAAGATCGCTGTGAAGACTAAGTGACGTCGTGTGTGCCATAAGCACCCAATCCCAAAGAAAGACACAGCTCCTTTGTGAGACTCTTCTAGATTTTATATCACTCCCCACAACCCTTGGGAAACACGCTTGGGAGAGATTGCTTTGCTACCATTTCATGGATCAGTAAACTCTAGAGCAGAGACCTTTCGTCCTTTCCCTAGATCACGCAGTGAATCTGGCCACTACTTCCACCCAATTTTCTTTTCTCTAGCACTCTACGCCATCAGATCCATCACACTAAAGCTTTAGCAGACCCAAAATCCTTCTGTAGTAAATCCCCTTCACCCATATAAATTATATAGAAATAATAAGTCACATGACACAAGGTCACTGGCAGCTTCCAGAGGACAATTGCAATTCTCTCCGTCCCCAGCTCTTTTGTGAGGAATCAAATGATCGTGTATTTACCAAGGAGCATAAATTATGCCCCTCAAAAGGCTAAATGGACAAAGCTAATGTGCCGGTGATCGAAGAAAACTGATAAAATATGCTGCAGGATAACAATGAATATTACCTTTATAAGGTACTGTATATTTGCCCTGGGCACTAAGTAAAGAGTTAGTTGACGTTGGGTAATTAGTGTACCTTAATACCAACAAAAATAAGCTTGCACTGTTTGTTACTGTGTCTATGGAGAAGAATATAAAGATGATGCCAAAGACTTCCTTCAAAGAACCAAGGAGGATCAGGTAGGGAACATATGGAGTCTTAACAATTAAATTCATGAACTAATTCTTGGAACAGTGCTACGTACCTCATTACTGAATATCACTATGGTCACCAGATGGGCAAGGGGGAGTACTTGGAAGGTGTCCTTTTTCTAGAATTAGCTGGTGGACTTAATTGTCAGACCTCATAAGACATAATGACAATAGAAATAATGATCTGTGTGCCCTGCAGTAAAGGGGGATGAGGCTGGAGAAGTGGGTTGAGCTTCAGATGCCCCAGCTCCTAGACTGTTATGAGAGCTCAGTGCCCCAACAGCGCCAGGCCTAGAGCAATGCTAGTTAACGTGAACTGCCGATACGGGTTGCTGTTTCGGGTCGACTTAGTGGGGGGTGTTGATGCTGCGTCCGCCACGGGTGCCATCTGGGTCCCTGAAGAGGACTCACCTCTCCAGAGTATCTCTGGTTGGGATTTTTTACCTCATGGTTCCCAAACATTCAGACCTCTTGGATTAGGCCTTTTGTTTGTTTGTTTGTTTGTTTTAAATAGAGGATTGATAGAGGATTGTCCTTTTTTTTTTTTTGGCCAAATAAGAGAGAGTAATTTCCAAGGAGAAAGTATATTTCCAGGACTTTGGGAGGGAAAACCTGCCATCTACTTTCACCATCACTCCATAAATAAGGGACATTTTAACACCAAAATGGTTGAAAGAACATAATATCAGAGAAAAGGACAGCCTTTAAATTGAGTAATCTTTTTTTTCAAGACAAAGGTACCTTCTGGCTGGGTATGGTGGCTTACTCCTATCCTTCCAGCACTTTGGGAGGCCAAGGCCTGAGGCTCACATGAGTCCAAGAGTTTGAGACCAACGTAAGCAACATATAGAGACCCTATCTCTACAAAAATATTTATACCAAAAAAAAAAAAGAAAATTATAGGCCCAGCTACTAGTGAGGCTGAAGCAGGAGACTCTCTTTGAGCCTGGGAGTTTGAGGTTGCAGTGAGCTGTGATTGCACCACTTCTCTCCAGCCTGGGTGACAGAGGGAGATCCTATTTCAAAACAGAAAAGGAAAGGAGGGAAGGGAAGGAGGGAGAGAGGAAGGGAATAGAGGGAGGGAGGGAAAGAAATAAAGAAAATCCTCACTTCGGCCTTGGCCTAGAGTTGAGGGCCACTGTTCTCAACCATCCATCCCCGCCACCCATCTTATAGAGAGGTAGGATTGGGTTGGGCTCAGGAAGAGTGGGTACCGCTGGTGGGTTTTGAGTTACTGGTATGAGCTCCACTGGCCACTAGAATGAGAATGAGTGTTACAATGAAGCAGGTGGGCCTGGGACCAGAAAAGCTGGCCCTGACCCAACATGAACTTGGGCACATCCCATCAGGACCTCAGTCTCCTCAACTCTAAAATGAGAAATCTAAGCCAGGTGGGTTGGCACCTGCCTGCGATGACATCTGCTCGGGAAGCTGAGGCAGTAGGACCACTCAAGCCTAGGAGTTGGTCCAACCTGAGCAACATAGTGAGACTCAATCTCTAAAACATTAAATAAATAAAAGGAAGAATCTAGACTAGGGCACGAAAGCCTCTTCCAGCTGTAGCAAACTGCAAACCTGTGAGGGGCCAAGTACACCTTGCCTTTCTAGGGCATCGTTATTTAATTCCCTTCAAGTTCTTTCCAAGCCCTTTGATTGAAGTGTGTTGCCTTGATCCTACCTGTAAGTCAGTAGCCAGCAAAGCTGCTCTCAAGCCACCCCCCCATTGTCAAGTCCATACTTGAGAACAGCAGTGGTCATGGTACCTGGGCTGAAATTTGATGTACACTTTTGGCAACGTAGAATGCAGTGTAACTACACATCACTGATCAAAACCCCCTGGACTTATCAGTGGGCTCTGACAGGTACTTGCTGGCTGCCTTCCCAGGCTGGGAAGGTGTCCCTGAGCCAGCCGATGGGACATCGTCCCTTCCCTTTTGATGTTTACACTTCCACCAATGAGAGGAAGCACAGGCCTGCTGAGGAGATTGTCAGTGTGAGGCCCAGATGGACACCAGCCTGTGGGAACCGGAAGCCTGGCAGGCCTGGGAAGGTGGCATGTTCCTGGAATCCTGCCTCCATCTCCCCAACCAGCCACTGGGAGTTTCCAGCTTCTGACAACTGGTGCCTCTCACCTTTCCTGAAATGGCCTCTCTTTTTACAGAATCATTTGCCAACTGAAGGCATGTCCCGGGCTTTACCTTTTTCAAAGTGCTTTAAAATCTTTAATGAGCTAATCCTCTTCTCCCTTGGGGTGGTTGGTGAGTTGGCTGATTTTGTTTGGGAAGAGACTGAAACCCAAGTGTCATGGAGTGAATTGCTCTAGGTCACTCCAGGTAAATACAGGATTGTAGGCTTACAACAAATTGTCCCAGCCCTGGCATTACTCTAATTATGGCCTTTGTTGTCAGGCTTCTGTCATTGATTGCTCATTGTGACACCATAAGCTCCCACAGGGCAAGGACTCTGTGTTTCCTTTTTTCTTCAGAGGGACTTGGCCAGACCTGCCATGCCCACTGCACAGCTTGTACATTGTCGAAGGACCACCGCTTTCTTCACCTGGAGAGCATATGCACTCTCAGCTCTCAGGTCAGGAGCGGGCAAACCACAGACAGCAGGTCATATCTTGCCCGCTGCCTGTTTCTGTATGGCCTGCAGGGTAATAATGATGGTTTTATATTTTAAAATGGTCGAAAAAAATGCAAAAGGAGAATTTTTTGACATATGAAAATCATATAAAGTTCAGATTCCAGAGTCTATAAATAAAGTTTTATTGGAACACAGCCATGCTCGTTCATGGACATGCTGTCAATGGCTGCTTTTACACAACAAGGGCAAAGTTGAGTAGTTGCAACAGATAGTGTGGTCCACAAGGCCTAAAATATTTACTGATATGGGTTGAATTCTGTCCCCTCCCCATACCAGATTTATACATTGAAGTACTGACCTCCTGCACCTAAGAATATGACACTATTTGGAAAATAAAGTCTTGGCAGATGAAAGCAGTTAAAATGAGGTCATCCTAGAGGAGGGTGGGCCTCTAATCTAATGTGACTGCTGTCCTTATAAAAAGGGAAGATTTAAACACAGACACTCAGAGAAAACGTCAAGTCAAGATGAAGACAGAGTCTAGAGTGAGGCATCTGTAAGCAGAGGAACCCCAAAGATTGCCCCCAAACCAGCAGAAGTTAAGAGAGAGGCATGGAACAGATCTTCCTCATAGCTCTCAGAAGAAAACTCTGCCAACACTGTGACCTTGGACTTCGGGCCTCCAGAGCTGTGAAACAATAAATTTCCATTGTTTAAGCTACCCAATTTGTGGTACTTTGTTATGGCAGCTCTAACACATTGATGTATTTACTCTCCGGCCCTTTACAGAAAAAGTTTGCTGATCCTTGTTAAGCTAAGGAAAAATTTGGAAACAGGATAAAGCTACTCTGGGCCTCACTCAGACCCTAACCTAGATATGACGGGGCTCAGGTACTGGCTCCTAGCTCCTCAGTTCCTTGCTGGAGAGTTTGCTCATCTCTCCACCTGTCGGAATTCCTCAGTCCTGTGTCCATTCCCTCAGATCTCAGATGACTGACTGCACCTAACAGGATGTTAGCAAATGTGGGCCGTCATGGCCGATGATAGCTTGGTAGGTTGGCCCAGAGGTAGAATCTGGTTTTCTTCCTGTGTTAAACATCTATCCCAGAGGTAGGAGTTTTGTGGGATTAAGTGTTGTAGGGGCCATGGCCCCTCCCTCCCCTTATCACATATGATTTGGTAAGCTGCCTGCTGGGACTCATAAATGGAAATTCTCATTCTGAGATGAAGGAACCAACAGCTCCTGAAGATGGTGGAGTCCCAGCATTGTATGCAGAGCTTCCAGGGAGCTAGGCTGGCACATCCTTTCCTTTGGAGGAGGACTTTGTGTGGAGCCACAGTGAACATGCAGTGCAGCAGGAGGGAAGGAGCGGAGACAGAAAACCGTCACCATGAAGCCAAAGACAAGACCCACATGCTGGTCTGGATCCCAGAACTCAGTGTGTTTGTTTCCTAGGGCTGCCATAGCAAAGTCTTATTCCTCAAGCTATGTGGCCTAAAACAATGGAGAGTTCTTCTCTCACGGCTCTGAAGACTAGAAGTCTGACAGTCAGGAGTTGACAGGGCCATGCTCTTTCCCAAGGTGTGGGGGCAGAATTCTTCCTTGCCTCTTCCAGCTTCTGTGGCCCCAGCATTCCTTGTCTCATGGCAGCATCATTCCAGTCTCTGCTTCTATCTTCACATGGCCCTCTTACTGTGTCTCTCTTTGTCCTCTCTTCTTGTAAGCACACAAGTCATTGCATGTAGGGCCACTCTAAATCCGTGCTAATTTCATCTCAAGATCCTTAAATGAATCACATCTGCAAAGACCCTATTTCCAAATAAGTTTACATTCGGAGGTTCCAGGTAGGCAAGAATTTGGGGGACATCATTCAACCCAATATAATCAGTATAGTTGAAAGTGAGAAAATTCCCAGTCAACTCGCTCAGATCCACAAGGAATTATTTGGTCCCTATAACCAGGAAGTTTAAATGTGACTTCAGGTTTCAGGCACACTGAAAGGATCCAGGGGTTCAAATAATGTCCTTGGGAACTCACCTCTTTGTCTTCACCTCTTGGCTCTGCGCCCTGTATGTGTAGGCTGCCTTGAGGCAGGCTTCTCCTGCCTGAGGGTAAAAATGACCCCCAACAGGTCTAGGTTCTCATTGTCCCTATAGTTGATCCCAGTAAAGAAAGTACCTTTTTCTTCATTTTCCAGGAAAAAAAATCCCCAGAGGACTCTACCTGGCTTGGGTAAAACAGGCAAATTACTGGGTAAATGACAATGTAAGAGATAACTATATTAAGCCAGGCCTGCCATAGGTCCACCTGTGGGATCAGAGAGCAGTCAGGCCCCCTCCGATTCTCAGGGTGGGCGGTCATCCTCCCAGAGATGTAGGACATAGAAGATGCTGAAGGTGCTTTATCAGGTGGCGTGATAACCACACAACTCAAGCTGAGAGGACCACGCACCCACCTCTGACAATAATCCTTCAAATTAAAGTTCTTGTTTGAGGCTGATGATAATTAACAGTTTCCCCAACTCTGGTTTTCATTTTTTCTGGTGAATACTAATGCTGAAATGGATAGAGAACTTGGGAGAGCTTTCCCTCAGCCCTTGTTTTGGCAAATGCCCAGAGAGAAGCCGGTACGGGCTCCTTTGCCCAGAGTTTAGCCCGTGCTCTCCCAGCTGCTAATTGTTCCTGTTCTGTCAGACCCCAAAGGTGGGACATCATTATTCAGGCTGGTCGGCCAGGCAGGAAGGCAGGTGCAGGACGTGGCTCTGAACCTGTGAAGTGTCATGCACTCTCTAGCTAATGAATACAGGCTTGTCAAAGAGTTGGGACTCTGCTGGCATCCTTAATGGGAGGGTGGCTCGTAGCTAAATCCTAAATCTGTGCTTGTCCACAAGCAGCCATAGAAACCAGGAGACACTAATTGCGTGAGCCTTCCAATGAGCTCATTTCTTCCCACAGCATGGATTTTTTTCAGAACATCTACGCCAAGGTCTGTGTTAGACACTAGAGACGCAAAAGACAGAGGAGGTTCAGACTGCAGAAAGTATGCGTAGGCCATGGATCCAAAACTTGGTTTCGGAATCAGGGTGACTCAGCCTAAAAGTGCTTTTAGTCATAAATAATAGAAGACCCAATTCAAACTGACTCGAAAAATAAAGTCTATTTTCTCTCGTAAGTCAAAATCCAAAGGAAGGGTGGCTTGATACAGAGGTTCACTGTGTCTCCTGGCCCTTCTCTGCCCTCCGTGGTCAGCCTTCTCTCTCAGGCAGGTGTCCCTCATGGAAACAAAATGGCGGCAGCAGAGCCTGTCCCACATCCACATACAGAACCATCCAGAATGACACAGCCTTCCCAGCAAAGATGCTGAGATGCCTTCTGTTGCACTGGCTTCAGTCACAAGCCTGCTTCTTGTCCAGTCACCGTGGCCAGGGGCATGGAACACGGTGACCGTCTCAGCCTTGGTCACAGCTCTGTCCCTGGAGTTAGGAGTAGCATCACGTGTTTAGAAGGGAGAAATGAGTGCAGCCAGTGTATATCTGCTGTGCACAGAAAGCCACTGCCCAGCTGGGCCTGCTGAAGCTCCACGTGTGATGTCACCACTCACCAATACCCGGTGGCACTGGGTTCAGCTGGGAGACGCTCCTGATTCTTCAGGAAAAAGTGTTATGACCGACAGGACAAAAAAGGATCCCAGCTTCAGAAAACAAAGAGGCAAAAGCCTATTGTTCCAGGAAAAAATCTAATCAGCCTTCATTATACTTCAGCTTTTGCAATACATTAGACCAGAGCCTCACTTACGTTGGCCAGATACCTGACCTAGTCTAAAGAAGGGGGCAGTTGGGTAGCCATCGGGATCCATGTGATGGTGTGCTGCAGTGACAAACAGCCCCCAGATCTCACTGGCTTACTACAGTTCCACTGTGAGTTCAGGTGAGTCTCCAGGGCAGTGGTGTTCATGTGACAGCTCATGGATCCAGGCAGAAGGAGCGTGGACCTTCCTGTAACATGAAGCTCCCTGAATCAGAATAGCAGGAAGAGCCATCTGGAGAGTTCAGATACCTGGAAGTGACATCTGGCACTTTGGCTCACATTTCTTTAGCTGAAGCAAGTCCCACGGCCACACCTACCATCAAGGGACAGGTCAGTATAGTGTGTGCCTAGAAGTACAGGAGAACTGGGTGTCGGAGAACACTGGTAAGGCCTGCACCAGTGGAATTCCTGGGCTTTAGCAGAGAACTGTGCCAGGTGCCGCGCCTGCCTCCCTCCCTGGAACCAGCCTTCTGTGATGCTGGCTGCCACGCGCAGGAGCTCGTTTCCAGGCGGGGAGGAGACTGGCAATGGAAAGATTAACCGCTCCCTGGGTTCCACATGGGGATCAGTACTTTCAATAGTACTTTGTGAGTTCAGCCTCAAAGTAAATGGTTAATTCATCTTGTATCAACAGCACTGTGATTCATAATGTAAACTTGGAGAATCCTTGATGTTTCAGGCCCACATTCCTTTTATTTTGGCTCTGCATTCTTTTAAAGCCACAGTGTGCTCCCTTAATAGAATGCAGCATGCAAATGCACAAGTTTTTGCCTGGAGGCAATTTAGCCTGGCTGTTTCAATGGATGTCTTCTTTCAAGTGTATATTCTTTCTTAAATTATTTACTGGGTAAACACACTTTGCATTTTCAAAAGGGAGATTAAGACTGCTTGCTGCAGACCTAGTTGAAGATAAAGCCCCCCTTGCCCAAAGTTAGGAGGAAGTTACTTTGGGTTTCCCCCAAAGTTCCTTCTCTACTCACTGGCTGGGAACCCCTCTGCCGGGCTAGTTTTTCTGATTCTCTCAGAACTCTGCATTCCTTTCTGCTTTGCCTACAGCAGTATGGGCCAAGGCCCCTGGCTGAGACTGATCTAGCCTTCTTCACAGATGGGGCCCGCCAATGCCAGCCTTTGTCTCCCCCTTCCAAACTGGCTCAGTCCTATCCAGGCAAACACCCTGCGAACTCACGTTTTGGGTCCTGAGGGAGGCAACAGCTCTTCTGAGGTGGAAAGCTGGGTTGATGGCCAGCCAGTCACGCTCCCACTGCTCTAAACTCTTTTTTCCCCCTCTCTATTCTTCCTTCCAAATTGCTGTTAGCCTTTGGTTGGAAAGCAGACGCCCTTTCCTAGAGACCTTCAGCACTTAACCTCAGTTCCACCAGGACTAGTCCACCTCGTCTCTGCAGAGAGAAGACCCATCTTTCATACTCTGAGAAGGTGCAGTGATAAGAAGCTTCATCTCTGGGGGGCTTGTTTCAACTTAGAACTCCAGCCTTTTCCATGCAGATGCCCTAAGATTTTGTTGTTGTTGTTGTTGTTGTTTGCAAATTGCACAGATTTCTTCTCCATTCTCTTCCTGAATGGAACAATTACAATTCGGGAAGGGGGTGGTGGTGTTAGAGGCTACATTCTTCCGTCATCATTCTTTGGACAGTTCTCTTTCAGCAACTGCATCAGGTGCTGGTCCACACTGGTGGGTCCACTGAAGAAGCAAGAGGGGTAGGCACCACGCCCTGCAAATAAATGCACCCAGGTTGGGGGTGGTGAAAGCCAGTTAGGAAGGGCCAGGGAACAGCTGATGATTTAGGGATTCCTGTGTATTCATTTTTCTAACCATGCCTCAGATCGAACAAGTAACCCCCACAGTTAATCCTTTATAAATTAGCATCATGGATGCCTTGGGGACCTCAACCCACAAATAAAATGGTTGTCAACCCAGCTGTACAAGAGACACACTACTGCAGATTACTTAAGGCAGAATTTTAAAGAGTTTTCATGCTTTTAATCTGTTTCACTGCTGAGTTTCAATTTTGCTGATTTCCTTTGCAAGTCTGATGCGGGTGACTGTGGTAAATAGAAATTTTGACAGTGACTTGGGCAAATGGGATGTGTAGGGACTGTTCTGAAGACTTCTGTCTCTTCCCAAGAAAAGGGGGGAAAATCAATTTAGGTTTTAAATGGAGCCACCAAGTACCACCGCTCAGTGTTCACAATTAGCTTCACTTTAATAAGCTGTGAAGTCCTGTTTTTATTTCTTTGGGGGACAGAGAATCTTCTGCCTCCCGAGTAAATATGGCCTATTAAGTCTGAATTAGCTGTCATCACAGAAGAATTAATGTCGGGGCACAGACTTTCTAGTGGGGAAGGGAAGAAATAAACGAGACAGATCTTAGCTGAGCCTTGTGTGATAAATGAGGACAAAGTGCACCATTCATCTCCTGCGGGAAACGTGGACACAGGCACTAAAGCAGTTTTGCGGAAGACGTGTCAGCAAATGTGATCATTTTGTAACCTGTCAGGAGGAAAGGGAGCTCGTCCTTTTAGGGGGCCACAAAGGAGTGGGTTGGTCTGATGTAGCAGTTTCCACTCATCCGTTTAGGTTTGGAGAAGAAGGGCATGGGTGAGGAGGAATCGGACTGAAACGACAACACGATATTGTCATCCCTCCAAGAAATGAGCTCATCCAGAAGCTAGAAAAGGCTACAAATACCCTTCAAAGGTGTTTTAGTAAAGATACAAAGTAGGAGGAGGGGATCGCCATTAAATTGGGGGCCTGGCTAAATCCCACCTCGCTGTTCCCCGTGGAAGACCCATGTCCTGTGTTCAGGTTCTAGAATAAGGCAGCAGACCTTTTTCTGCCTGATATTTGGAGCAAGGTCGGATGGGATTTGCTGGGGGGGTTTGAGCTGGGTGGGTATCCGGCTAGACTGCCAGCCACCCTGTCTCTCTCTTTCTGTGTGGCTCTGTGATAGCAAGCGTGGGCAGGGCTGTGTGACCTAGGTTCCCTTTGAAAGTCTCAACAAAGCATTCTGATGTTTGACCTCTTTTCTCTGAATGAGGTGACCAAATTATGAAACAACCTCATCAGAAACCCTCTGCAGGCATCTGGGAGCCTGTGTCTCCACTATGGGTCTCCTTCCGGGTTCTCGGTTCCCCATCAGCATTCGGTAGAGCCAGAACCCTCGGGGGTGAGAATCCCCAGGGTGAGGGCCCCCAACAGACGCACACCAGGCACTCACGGACTCTGTGTTATTTCTCATTTCCATCTTTCTTGCTATGGAGCAAGTGTAACGTTTCCTCCTGGCGTAACAGAGCATGAGCCACAGTGACAGATGACGGCTTCACAGCCTAAGCAGCATGTTTGACACTTGCTTCTTAATCCTGTCCTTTTCTTCCTAAGTCTCTCTTTTACTTTTCCCCAGGTATTTTTTGTACAGGTAAGTACCTTACTGACATGTGTTTCCTTGGAGTCTTTAACAGGAAACACTGCAAAAAAAAAAAAAAGTCTCACCTTTTAAATTAAAAAGAGAAGCTCGCAAGGGGCCCTTGATCACTTAAAGAGACTACATGGTACTCGGAGCCCAGAAAGCCATTTGATTCGCCTTGGCTTTGCAGTAAGCGTTTCTCTGAGAGCGGGCAGCGTGACAGTCGTGTGGAGTTGTTCATTTCCTCATGGATCGTTTGTAGAACCAAGAGCTGCGTGACCTCTCTCTCACTCACACACAGACACACACACACACACACACACTCTCATGCGCGCACCGGGCTCCCACCCCCACCTTCAAAGCTGCTGTTTGATTAGCCAACTTGGCCTTGGATGATCGTCCTCGGGATGCCTCCGTTTACCTGTGTACGTCTCTTCCCTTTGCTCTCTCCTAGAATCATCCAAAACCGCATCCTTCTTGTCATCCTCGGGATCATCGTGGTCATCACCATCCTGACGGCGATCACTTTCTCTCTCAGAAGACACTGATGTATCTGCTCTCCCTAGATAAACAGCAACAACGGCTTGTTCTGAGTAATTAAGACAAAATGGTCACATGAATCATTCTTTCACGCTGACAGGCCCCGGGTGACCCTCGTTCTCCCTCACCACTGTTCAGCTCAAGTGCAAAGAGTGTAAAAATATTTTCTATTTCTGTTCGCATGTGGGTTGGTTTCCTTTTCTAGGTTTGTCTTCACCCAGATTTGTTTTGTTTTGTTTTTAATAAGGGAAGGCGAATGTTTATTTGCCTTTTGGTAATTTTCATCAATTGACCAAAATAGCCTTGGTGACATTTTTCCTTGCCCTGTGGACATGTCAGGGGTCATGGTTTGGGAAAGGGTGTGATGAGTCAGTCACAGGAGCATCTATTTGTCACATGCCACTTGTCACCAAAAAGCCCTTCTGTGATGTTCGAGGATAAAAATGCAGAGAAAAGCAGGGGCCAGAGCCAGTGACCTACCCCAGCAAACCAGCCCTGTTCCTACCCATGAACAATGAATAAGTCAACCTGCCTGAGTGCTTTCACTGTAAAGGCGGGTATTTAATGTCAGTTTTATGGGAAATTGACTTAGCACTTTCCCTGTGTTTCCATTGCATCATTTTTTTTCTAACCTAAGAATATTTCTGCTAAGCCTGCCCAATATTCACTTTTCGGAACTTTGATTGCTGGCTGCAAGAAATATTTCCTGGCCTTCCCAAAATCCTGTACTCCCCAGAATTTCCTGGCAAAGTGAGCCCTGGCAGGGTACTTAATTATGACCTCGTCTCCCCTGACCTATGTAAGCTTCTCTGTATCCTTTCGGTTTTAATATCTGCACTGCCAAAAGCAGCCCTCATACATGCAAAAGGTCTGACAAGGTTCTCCCCACGTCCATTCCAGTATGTAAAGAGAACATGAATATTTCAGTAAGAGCAAGAACACGATTCTATCAGTGTGAAATTTCAAATGTGATTATAAATATGGGCGAGTCCTATAGGCTGATTCACTAGAAATAAAAGTTCACTAACCTACTTTTAAAGAATAAGGGATTGCAAATTGCCACGAAAGGAATGGCTTGGGTTTTTCACTAACAAATGTTAGCAAAATCTTCTTAAATTGACTGTGTCTTCAAACATGCTTTTTTTTTTAATTTATTTCTGTGTAAGGTAACCAGGAATTGTGTTCAAAATGAGTTCGTCTGTGATCAGGCTTAAAAGTTACCCAGGCCAAGGCCATTTTACCCCTAGTTACAAAGCAAATTGTCTTTATCTTAAGACCTCATAGGCACTTACTGGTCTTGTACCATCTTTTGAATATAATTAGAAGTTTTGAATCTTTGAAAAGCATCTCTGTTCTGTTCATCAAAAATGCTAACCATCTGTACCCATGGACCAAGATTACCTGGATACCGTACTTGATATTTTTCCCAACTCAAAAGAAAACTATTATGGCTTCGGAAAGAAATGCAGGATGGCAAAATCCACCAGAGAAATTGTACTTACCGAAACAGGCCAGGGCCTGCATGTGTTCAGATAAATCATTTAGTACTGTGTAAATAAAGCTGCAGTCTTTACTTCGGAGGGACGGTGTGGGATTTTGGCCGAGCGAAGTAGGACAGTGAAGGAGCGGGAAGCTATGCTAATTTTCCTGTCATCTTAAGGGATCCATCTCAGCAAAAATCTTGTATTCCGATAACGGAATTCTGTAGTGCTAAACACATCTAAGAAACCATTAAAAAGCAAGGAAACAAACAACCCCCTTTTTATTCTGACACACTCAGAGTTGTGAAGTATCACATCAACCCCTCTGGTGGCTTCCCTGGAAACTAACGTGTGGGAGCAGCTACCAAGCCACATTTCCGCATCCTCCTCAACAGGCTGTGTCCAGGGCTACTTAGCAAGCACGGTTGATCTGATAATCTACACTTGCTAGTCCTAAGTATTTCACTTAAACCAGGCGTTGCCATTGAAGTAGGTGAACTGAGGAAGGAGGACTACATTGCTCACCTCTCAGTCGCTGTTTCTTTCAAGTTCTATGTCTTCATCAGCTCTTGCCTCTGATTTCACCCCAACTCAACCTTGGGAGTGGGAAGAACCTGAGCAGATAACCCTCTGCCTGACAACTCTATTAAACCACCTGGAGAACAACACCCCAGGCCAGGGGAGTGAGCACATTTTTGAGGAAGCTGCTCTAAACATCCCCAACTCCTTCCTGGCCCTTTCAGATGCTGCAGAAAAGACTCAGAGGAGCCCGAAGGCAGGACAATTGTCCTCTCTCCTTCACTGCTCCACTGGGGAAGGAAGGAAGTTCACAAATTCTCAGGAGGTTGTGAAGCAGATCTGTGAGAGGTTCTAGGTCCTTAATATGGAGACTTCAATGGATGGATATTCCTAAGGTCGGGAGCCCTTGTTAAAGATGGTGTTTGATGGGTAGGAGGAGATGGAGATGAAGACGTGGAGGAGGAGGAAGAGAAGGATGCCCTTGCCATATAAAATTCATGCAGACTAAACACTTTCCCTAACAGAATAAATAAAGTGATGCTACCCTGCTCCAGAATCAAAAGCAATTTAATTAAAGTCTCTTAAGTTGTAAAGAGTTTTAAATGTTCCATGTTGAAGGCGAATGCCTGCAAAAGGCAGTGGGCTTGACGTCAGCTGCCGGCCCTGGGCTGGGAGGCCATTTGCTATTCTGTTTAAGGCAGGCTGGATTGTCTTATTTTGGAACCAGCTTGGTGGGGGGTTTGCTTTGCTACTGCTTCTGAGCCCTGAGCTTCAAAGGCTGAAATTAATGGTGAACAAAATTGTGCGGCTCTGGCCATCCCATGCGGGGCAAGCCCATTGAGGGCTATCATTAAGTGAAGAAATAAAGAGGGGAAAAAAGCCTGCCTGTTCCAAAAACCTCATCAGATAATGACCTCAGTGATTGGGTTTTCATTACCAAACAGCATCCAGAGATTATCAACCCATAGAAGAAGGGAGGGGGAAAAAAAAGAAAGAAAGGAAAAAGCAACTGTCTTTCTTTCCCTCTCTTTCTCCTTTTTTTTTTTTTGCACATCTTTTCTTTAAAACTGTCAGATCATTTCAGTATTTCAAATCCGAGGAAAACAGCCTGCCCGCTGCTGTATTTGAAGTTGTAATGGTGTCAAAAAGTCACGACTGACTGACAGCCGTCAGTCCCAGAGGGGCTCATTAAATCATAAAAACTTGACAAGGAAATAATTGCGCATCGCCAGCAACTTGGCGCCTGTTTAGACGTTTTTATTTTCTTTCATTATTAGTCCCCACCATTACGTTCATTAACAAATTGCATTAAACAACTGTTAAGGGCTAATGATTTGTTTATCGCTTTTTTTTTTATTATTATTATTTAAACATTAGCTGTGTCATGTGGTACCCTGGCAGCCTCTTGCCATCATCTGACTGAATATTTTTCCACTCCGAGCTCTGGGTACTGTTGGAATATGAAATAGATTATTCATTACTCTCCTCTTTGCCACTGATTTGGTTTCATGTAGCGTCTTCCACAGAGAAAGATGAAAACTTGTCAAAAATAGGTTATATCTTATTCGAAGGGGCAACAATAGCAGGAGGCACAGGTACACTTTAATATTTAATTAAGGTTGATGTTAACCCCTTTAAATGACTTTAGCTGTAAGTTATATTCAAATGCAGAAGAGAAAAATAATTGTTCTTAATTTGCAACCTGTTCAGCAGGCATTCTTCATGGAGTTAGCTAGAAATTCAGAGCAGAATTTTTAAATAATGAAATTTCCCATCATAAATATTTATTGCAGTTTATCTACGTAGTTGAGAATTAACTACAAGCGATGATTTCCTCATCTCTTTGGTCTAAACTGCTAGCCTGGCGGGCCCTCCGTGCTTGGGAGTGCAGGTGGCTTTCCTGGGAGCAGCGTGCATCTGGAGGGAAGATCCAGAGCCAAGCACTGTTGGTTGGTTGTGGCCAGTGCTGACTTCAAAGGAACCACTGTATGACCTCAGTCTGGTCCACTTGCCTTCCCCTTTAGCTGAGCGTGTGGTTGGAGAGCTGTGGTCTGGTGAGAGAGTAAATAGGGACGTCTTAAAGGAAGACGTGGTTCAGGGAGGGTGTGATGGGGGTGCCTCCAGCATCTCTGTAGAGTTAACTGGAGCTCATTACAAACTGTGCTTCCCTAATAGGACCATCACTTGGCAAGGATCGGCTTTCCACCCTTTCCCTCTCTGTGACTTGCCATTGATGGGCTTCTCCATGGGCTATGATGTCGAAGGGCCAGAAAGGACAAAGCATCATGGTCATCCGAAATCACACGTCAGTGGTATTCTGTGTGCCATAACTGCCGTCTCTATCTGATCACCCTGTTAGATGAGTTCACAGAATCATGGACACCACCTGCAGAGCCTGGTACAGACCCTTCAGGGCTGGGGGATAAGTTGGTATGGGGAATGGGGGGTACCTTGCTCCCATCAACAGGGGGACCGAACCCCTTAGCTACCTCTGCCGTGGGCATGAAGGGAAGGGATGGTACATGTTTCCAGCTCAGTGCTGCATCTCCCAGCATCACCCCACACGTACACTCCCAAGGACTTATGGCCCTGCAGGAGCTGTGGACAGGAGGGGCCGGGCGGTCAGGCGTGAGCCAGGTGAGGCCTGGCCTTCAAGCCTCATCCATCACTATAAGAGTGGAAATGGCAGACACACCCTTGGAGGATCTCAAACCTCCATTCCAACCCAGTCCAAAATAGCCACATGACAACCTGCCACCGGAAGGCATGCTCAGAGCCCTTTTCCAGAAGGAAGGCAGGCAGGCTCTGCTAAGCCAACTGCCACCAATCTGGCTCCTGGTGACTCTGGTGGTAGGTGCTGCCCCAGACTAGAGACAGGCCCTCAAACTTGACCTCACCCTCTGTCAGAACTCACCAACTTTAAACTAGATGCCGAGAAATATTCTTGTTTACATGGCTTTACTTTGCTTGCGACCTGTTAGTCTCAGGCCAAGGGCATCTGCTAGAGGCTGTCCACATCCTGTGATCAGTAAAGTGGTTCTCAGGCAAGATACCAGCCTTTGTTAAATGGGGCAGATGACTAGGTGACTGCTCAGAAATGTTTTTGAAGCCATGGGCACTGCACCCAAGAAGGGTTAGGTTAAAGGGCAACCAGGAGCCACCAGGTCCAGGCAGGAAAAGATGGTACATGGGTGAAGGCTGGACATTCTGAAATGGATGATGGAGGCAGGGTCAGTATCCCTTCCCATTGTGGAGGTGGGAAGGCACAGTGGGTGTGGAGAGAGATAGGTCCCCATCTCTGTTGGCATTCTTTGGTCCCAGCAAGGAAAATGTTTCAGAGCCAGCTTACCAGGGGCAAGTACGGCAAAAGGAAGATGGCAAGACATGGTGGGAGTGTCGGAGAAGATGGACAGAAGGTCCACTGGGAGGGATAGACCCCCACAAACAGGTAGTTCCCACCTTGTACCAGCCTAAGCCCATCACTGCCCTTTCTCAGGAGGAGCCAAGAAGGGGAAGGATGGGGGTCATCCCTGGGACCCCATGGCCATACCTCCCAGGCCCCCCGGCATGCTGTGGGGGAAGCTTTCGCCCCTGTGCTGCCCCCTGCCCTTGCTACATGAAGAGGCATGCAGAGGGGGAAACGCCAAGCAGCAGAGCTCAGCCCGCGATGCTGTGGACCCACACCTCTCCCTCCCCTTCTTCTAAACAAGGCCCTTTGGCGTGAATAATAGCTCAGCGCTCCGAAGCCTGATCGATTCAGCTGCACACACAGCTTCCCCAGCCGCTTGGGCTCTTCCTGGGGGCAAGACCAGCACACAGCACAGCAGGGCTGCTTCCACCCCCAGCCCACGCCTCCCCCAGGTATGCAGGAGGAGATGATTCCATGGGGAGCCAAGGCGCTTCCCCGGCTCCATGCCATTTTGGTGCCGTCGCTTTTCTGTTTTTATTTGGCCAGGAAAAGTACCTAAGTTAGGAGGAAATGTTTTTTCATGATGAGGCCTCATAGAGTGGTGAATGAACACATCTTCTGGCCCCAGCTTCTCTCCAGAAGGTTCTGTCAAGGACCGAGGCCACAGAGGCACCCTCAGCTGACATGGGAACCCTACTTTGGGCTGGCTTTGGACTAAGCAAGCTGTGGCTGGCTGTACTGCATTTTCCTGTTAATTTTCCCTATCTTACGTGATAGGAAGGAAGAAGAATGGAGAGTGTGGCTAGAGTCCATCTCCTTGGGGGATGGGGGTTGTTGCCAAATTCAGGGTGGAGTGTCAGCCCTAGAGCAGTGGACTAGCAGGGACTAAAGCCTGCAGCCCTCCATCGGAGACTCCCACACCTGTCTGTCTTCCCTTGTCTGCATCTCTTCTGGACACAGGAACTGGCCAGGACCACTTGAGTGATACACAGTTGTAAGGTCGGCCAGACCCCTGCCCTAGGGACTGGTCAATGCCCCAAATCCCACCCTAAATAGTCACTCCTTTGGTTTGTGACTTTGAACACTGGGAAAATGCAGGTTCATTTCTCTCTAGACAGCTTCAGTCCCACCAGCCCTGACCCTTTTCTGGGGGCAGACTTGAGGCTTAGGGAAGGGAAGAGACCAACCATGTAAGGGAACTTTTAGTGGTGTTTGAAAAGAGGGTCTTGGGGCCCTGATATAAGTTCCATGGAGATTCCACTATGTCATCTGCCCTGATTTGGGGAGGGGGGTGTTACTAGGGACACAGCTTTGTCATAGAAGCCCTCATACCTACCCATGCCAAGGCCTCTGTTTAGCTAAAGACTGAGCTCTTGCCTGGGGCTACATTCAGGCAAACAAGAGTCGGAGATTGGGCTTTGCCTGGGAGTGGGAACCGGTTAAGTATGTCCTGGCAGGTCCCACAGTAGAGCCCTTGCTGAGAAAAATGGAGAAAGCAAGAAAGCAGGGATGGAATTAGGACAGTTAACCCTGGGGACTGGCAGTCTATGTCTCTCCTCTAGCCCTGTGGCTGCTATGGAGAATAAGTGGGCCTTTGGGGAAGGGCCCCAGCTGGATTCTTCATGCCCTGAGCAGACTTCCCCACATTGCCCTATGCAGGGGTCTTGACACAGGGAGAACATTGTGACCATCAATTCCCATCTCCTTTTACTCATCCAAGCCCACTCTTCCAGCAAAGACTGCATCTCTAAAGAAAGGGGGGAAATTTAAGTGAGGAGAATTAGATGGCTTCCATAAGCTCATTATTGTCCCAAACAAGACTCCTAAATAATCAGACTTTTCCCTCTTTGATGCATGACAGGTATAATTTATTGAACAGCTACTGTGTTCCATGCCCCAAAGACATACGGTGAAGAAGATAGGTGAGAAAAGAAGGAAGATCGTCTGACAGCAGCGGGGCTGGAAGTCAGAAAGCCGTTTCCATCCCCAGTGTCCTGACAGGTTCTCTGATCTCACTCTCAGGGTCTTGAAACCCCATTAAGATATATCTGCCTCCACTGCCACCCCCTGAGATTAACAACCTCAGCATGAACTAGTTGTCAAAGTCTTCTCCAAATGGGCAGTGCTCTTGTTCATTGCTCATTGCAATTCCCGTGCCTACTGCAGAAAATCCCTGATGGAGTCTGAGTGAGCTGACACGTGCCTGCAAGTGGGTAGATTCCCATCAGCCCTAGTCCCGGAGCCAGAACCAACCCGCGAGAGGCAGGGGATAGGAACAGGGCCCGTTTAGATCTGGGCTGACTTGGAGGATTTTTTTTTTTTTTTTTTTTTTTTTTTTGGTTGTTTAAAAATTTTTAAGGTTTTTATTTGCCGGCAAACCATAGCCCAAAAAAGAAAAAAAGGGAAAAAAGTTAGCCGTGGGGTAATTCGGGCCCCCCGGGGGGGGGGC
>CAUYRH010049715.1:0-27524 GCA_963574655.1 Perodicticus potto | reverse complement strand
GGCGCCCGCCACAACGCCCGGCCATTTTTTGGTTGCAGCCGTCATTGTTGCTTGGCTGACCCGGGCTGGATTCGAACCCGCCAGCTCAGGTGTACGTGGCTGGCGCCTTAGCCCGCTGAGCCACAGGTGCCGAGCCGACCTTTGTTTTCAAATATAAAGTGTTGTCAAGTATCAGAGCTACCCAACAAAGAAAGAGGGTCACAGGAGCAATTCTTCAAACAATGAACTTCCAAGCACAGACCTACAATCACTTCTTAGAAATACTAAGAAATAGGGTGGCGCCTGTGGCTCAAAGGAGTAGGGCGCTGGCCCCATATGCCAGAGGTGGGTGGCGGGTTCAAACCCAGCAACAGCCAAAAACTGCAAAAAAAAAGAAAGAAAGAAGAAAAGAAATACTAAGAAATATATTTGTCTGGATAATTTCTAGGTCTGTTTTCTAAGAGAGCCCTAAAGCAAAGGCATTCTAGTAGCATAAGTATGTCCAGCACACAAATATTGGTTTCTAAATATCATTCCTCACTTAAAGGAGTCAGGGCACCTTGGAGAAATAGCTGATTCCAGGGTGAGAGCAAGGAAAATACAAGATAAGTCCAAAACATTCTTCCTGTCCCAGAAAGTAAAGAAGTGCTAAAAAATGATGGGGACATGTCAATGAAAACAGAGACGAACTTGAAGGGACTCCCACTGGCCAAATCTGAGCTAACTTGAGCATCAAAACGAATAACAACAGTAAAACCTATGTTTTAAACCTTATTTATAACCTATGTAATAAATAAGAGTCCATGAGTCCATCCTAATAACCAATTGATCAATACATGGGGTAAAGGAAAAACTCTTCTTTACAATAATGCCAACTAATAAATGTAGAACTAATGATGTATTTAGAAAATCACCATTTTTCAAAGATCACAGTAATAGCTGATTTGGGCAATAATCATTAATAAATATTTAAGACTATTGGGGAACAGTTTGATGAGGAACATTTATTTTTTTAGAGACAGGAGTCTCACTTTATCACCCTCGGTAGAGTGCTGTGGCGTCACAGCTCACAGCAACCTCCAACTCCTGGGCTTAGGCGATTGTCTTGCCTCAGCCTCCCAGTAGCTGGGACTGCAGGCACGCCCCACAATGCCCGGCTAATTTTTGTTGTTGTTGTTGTTGCAATTCTGCCAGGGAAGGGTTCGAACCCACCACCTTCAGTATATGGGACCAGCGCCCTACCCACTGAAACACAGGCACCGCCCAAGAGGAACATTTATGTAGTTTCAACGTATCCACTCACAAACGGTGTATTTATTCTTTTTTATTTTATTATTTTTTTTCATAGAAACTGAGTCTCACTTTATCACCCTTGGTAGAGTGCCATGGAGTCACACAGCTCACAGCAACCTCCAACTCCTGGGCTTAAGCAATTCTCTTGCCTCAGCCTCCCGAGTAGCTGGGACTACAGGCGCCCACCACAGCACCCGGCTATTTTTGTTGCAGTTTGCCTGGGGCTGGGTTCAAACCCACCACCCTCGGTATATGGGGCTGGTGCCCTACTCACTGAGCCACAGGCACTGCCCCTAATTCTTACATTTCTTTCTTTCTTTCTTTTTTCTTTTTTTGAAACAGAGTCTCATTCAGTCACCCTGGTTAGAGAGCCGTGGTGTCATAGCTCACAGCAACCTCAAACTCTTGGGCTCAAGCGATCCTCTTGTCTCAGCCTCCCAAGTAGCTGGGACTACAGGTGCCCACCATAAGGCCCAGCTAGCTTTTCTTTTCTATTTTTAGTAGAGACAGGGTCTCACTCTTGATTGATCAGGCTGGTCTTGAACTCCTGAGCTCAAGCAATTCACCTCCCCCAACCTCCCAAAGTGCTAGGATTACAGGTGTGAACCATAACACATTGCTAAATTATGTATGCATTACAAGGGTAAAAGTAGACCTTACATTAACCAAATAGTCAAAGTTAACATCACTAATTGGGGGGCAAACTGACATCATGTACCTCCTGCTGCAACACAATGAAAATACATTACTGGGCTCGGCGCCTGTGGCTCAACGGGCTAAGGCGCCAGCCACGTACACCTGAGCTGCTGGGTTCGAATCCAGCCCGGGCCCACCAAACAACAATAACAGCTGCAACCAACAAATGGCCGGGCGTTGTGGCGGGCGCCTGTAGTCCCAGCTACTTGGGAGGCAGAGGCAGGAGACTCGCTTGGGCCTGGAAATTGAAGGTTGCTGTGAGCTGTGATGCCACAGCACTCTATCCAGGGTGACAGCTTGAGCCTCTGTCTCAAAAAAAAAAAAAGAAAAGAAAAGAAAATACATTATTGACGTGATAGTCCTACAAAAAAGTATAACCTGAGTCTAATCACGAGGAAACATCAGAAAAATGCAAACTAAGGGACATTCTACAAAATAACTAGCCCATATTTTTCAAAAGTGTCAATGTGATGGCTCAGCGCCTGTAGTCCCAGCTACTTGGGAGTCGGAGGCAAGAGACTCACTTGAGCCCAGGAATTGGAGGTTGCTGTGAGCTGTGATGCCACAGCACTCTATCCAGGGTGACAGCTTGAGGCTCTGTCTCAAAAAAATAAAATAAAATAAAATAAAATAAAATAAAATAAACTCTCTGGACTTTAGAACAGCACTTTGATGACTACAGTTGCCCTTGTAATATTCCGTTTGCTGCTTTCGCTTCTAAACCAAAGTTGGGGCCTCTGTGGAGTGAGCACAGAAGAGGCTGCCTCCCTACCTCCCAGCGCCTCAGGAGTGAGCACTGTGAGCCAGGCATGGGCTGGATGGGATGTGAGCACTTGAGGTAGAGTCAGAGAAACCTCATTTCAGGCCTAGCTCTGTCCCTTTCTAGCTGTGTAGCCTCAGACTAATTAACTCCGGGCTTCAATTTCTATTTTAGGATTTTCCTGACAAACAAATAAGGGAAGGCTCATGAAGATTTACCGCCTGGAACAGGTGCTCTGTTAAGGCTGGCTCCTTCTCACCTGTCAGAGGCCAATGGGATTCTAGCCATTGTTTCTTTCATTTATTCATTTTTTAATTTATTCACTAAACAGAAATTTATGTTCTGGTAACACCGTGGTGAACAACAGAGAAATAATCCCCATCAGCCCTTATTAGGCTTATAACCTAATGGAGGGGACAGACATGAAACAGTGTTTATTGGCTGTGTGACCTTGGGCAAGTCACTTAACCTTGCTGAGCTCTACTTCTTCAGTGATAAATGCTACACCCCAAGAGTTGATTTCAGTATTAAAATAAGAAAATGTATGTGAAAGGGCCACACAAATATAACATTCCTGATACCACTACAGTCTTTTCTCTGACACCTTACAACAGCCTCCAACTTGGCTTCAGATCATAGAAGTGGAGGGAAAGGAGGGGTATTAGGATAACCCCCAGGTTTTATCAAGCTTCATGAGTGAAGTAACAAAGATTGATTATACTTAAATGCTGCAAAATTTTTTTGGTAGATAAATATGGACGCATCAAAAACAAAACCCGAAGCAAGTGGGAGGTTAGTCCATGCCGATTCTTTTGTCCTTTTCCAGAAAAAGAAAGAAACATACTGTGGCAACTACTCAGAAGAGTGCCAATGACTACAGTCCTCAAGGCTTCAGGTTTCTTATTGACATTCTCGCTGAGTGTGTTTAAACAGGGGCTGTTATGCACACAATCTCTGTTTGCTGTGGCCCAGCAGGACCTATGAGGGAAGGCTATTCAAGCCTCCACAGTGATCACCCTGTGCAGAGGAGGTGGGAGCCAGGGTCTGAAGGAGAAAGGCAAAATCTTCTTTCATCAGCTCAGCCACAACCCTCCAAGAAGCAGAACTGAGACTCTGCTGCCCAGACTGAGAGCTGAGAGCTGGGAAGATTTCAGCAGAGGACAGGTGCTCTGGAAGCCAGGCCCCAGCCCCAGAGCTCTGTGCTGTGGAAGCGGCACAATTTCCAGCATGTTGGATGCATCAAGCCTCATATATAATCCCCACTCTCACTTCAAGACAAGACAGCGACTTAGTGTTGAGCACACCACCCTGCCCTCCCAGCACCTCCAAGAATGCGAGCCAGCAGTTAGTTACAGCTAACTCTGTGGCAGCATCCGTCAGTATGAGTCAAGAGTGGTATGTAGCGGAGCTATTCATCAATCACCAAAGTGGGTAGAATGTCTACCGTGGATCAGGGACCATCAAGGACCATGCCTGGCACCAAGGGGAACTCAGAGATTAGAGAGGCAAGGTCATGGATCTCATGATTTGGGGAGAGAGAAGAGACATATATACAGGGCCTACAATGATCGGTGCATTTATTGTGTTTATTCAGAACAAAGGATGGACTGAATGAATGAACAGAAGGATATACACCAAGAAAGCCACAGAGCAAGAACACAGGATCTGGAGTGTGAGTTGGCATCCGAGCTCACCCACTTCCAGCTACAGAGTTCTGCTACTCCTAGAACCATGGTCCACCTGCTCTGTGCCCAGGGGCTGACCTCTGCAGGCGCCTTCCCAGGGCTCCCTTGTGGTCTACCTTCTGATTGGGCTCAGCCCCAAAAGAGTCCTTGGAAAGACGAGGGGCCAGAACAGGGTGTCCTCTGGCCGCAGCCCTGCACTTCAGTCTCTGCAGCTCCCACAGGCCGCATCCCACTTCTCTCTGGGCTCCGGGAACATTGTCCTCCCGCTGCCTCTCTCCGCTGCTGATGTCTGGGTCCCTCAGCACTTCTGTCTTCCTTTAATCCTGCCCCCTCCTTTGGAGGAAGAGTCCCTTCTTAGAACTAACCACCTGGGTTAGTTCTGTTTCCTGCTGAGACTCAACTCAGTAAATTAGAGGAAGTCATGGAACTTCTCAGAGTGTCAGATTCCTCGACTATGAAAATAGAACTAACAGGCTCTCATAAATGGTGGCTGCTTGAATAAATCACTGAATGAACGAGAAAATGAACATGTGAATGAATGAATGGCTAAGAGGACTAATGTCAAGGTGCTAATATACTAGATATGAAAATACTGATTGTTGGGCGGTGCCTGTGTCTCAAGGAGTAGGGCACCAGCCCCATATACTGGAGGTGGTGAGTTCAAGCCCGGCCCTGGCCAAAACTGCTCAAAAAAAAAATTAGAAGAAGAAAATACTGGTTGTTATAATGCTTATTAAGTGGCAAATGAATATAAGAGTATTAACTGTCTTGATATCATAAGATGGCCATGGGTCAAGAATCTGTAAATCTGACTGCCTTTGTTAGCTACAAAGGAGTTGGATAATAACCTGTAAGTACCCACCCATTTTGGACATCCTATCAAGCACTGAGCATTCAAGGACTCTGTACAACAATCTGAGTTGCAGAAAGTAGAGAAGGCCTGAGGGAAGAAGCAAGATCTTGAAGAGTAAGATGATAACTGGGACAACAGAAGGACCTTCCTAGTGAGTGTGTCTGGAGGGGCAGAGGGTGGGTGATGTCTGCAGATGCTGGTGACCAAGAAGAATATCCAGCTGGAACAGACGTTACCCATGGGACATAGAGGAAATGACTGGGGACATAGTCTTCATGGGACATAAGGGGAACCGGTTGGGGACACAGCCTGGGGCTGCACATGAAGGTCTTGGAGTCTGAAGACATTTGGCATCGGAGACAGTTGGAGATAAGAGCAAATGGCTGGGGACATAGCCTGGGGCCACACATGAAGGCCTTGACTATCAGGTGAAGAAACTGAAAGGAACTGTAGATAGCAGGAGTCTGACTCCCAGAGGGACCCAAACCTAGTGCAGAACTGGGGTTCTGCTTTCCTCTGCTGACCCGCTGAGTTGCCATCAGAATCTCTCTCTTCATTCCTGATGGCAGCTGCCCTGTCCCTTTGGTGATTCCTTTCTTTGAAGGTCACTTTTCAGATCAGGGATGGGGGGAAATTTATTGAGTGAGGAAACCATGTGGTAAGGGATATTTCTGGCACCATTCCAATCTTGGCAAAAGACTTTTTCCTGTCATTATCCAACTTGCTTTTTAATGTAAGTTTGTTTGCAGCAAATTTAGAGACAAAATTGCCAAAAGAAAGTGACTTTTTAAGTTACCGAAAAACTATAAATCCAGGGAAAATAATTAATGGGCCTTGAATAAGAATACTAACTGGAAGATACTAGACAGTAAGTCAAAATATTTGAAACAATGGTTAAACATTAACAAGGATGATAATGCAAACTACTATAAGACACTTGGAGTTATTTGAAAAATGAGGCTAGCTGTGTGAGTTTAGGCATCTCCCTTTCCTTCTTGGGCCTCTGTTTCTCCATATGTCAGAGAAAGGATTTAGACCCTATGGTGGACTCTAGAATCTTGCCCTGACAGGGCCTGAGGCTCCCATGTCCCTGCTCTGTCTCCCCTCTGTTGACAACAGCATTGCCGGGAGGGCACAAGACTTTGGTTGTGACTCTTCTGAGATCTGGTCCTTGGTAGCCTCTCAGGGTACAGGAGCTAGAGAACCCAAGCAGCCGCTCCACGCTGGCACTTCAGTTGTGGCCAGACATGAAAGGATTCCACGCCAGCCTGCAGTAAAGCTGGACTTCTGAATAAAGGTCATCCAGACTTGTGCTGAGGACAGACCTTGTCTCCTTTCACAGATGCTCACCAAGGAGACCCTCAGCACTGGACAGTCTCCTGTCCACACTCGGCATGGCCCGCACAGGGCTCAGTCCAAAATGCTCATCTGCGGTTACCATTATTCGCCAGCTCAGAGAAGGCTGGCGACGCTCCCTTGTTGAACTACAGCAATGTGTCCTGGAGAGACACTCAGGAACACAACCGGTCACTGGAGTTTGGAGAACGCAGCTTCTGTCCCCCTCCCCCAGGCGGCCTCCTGGGGCTCTCAGAAGTCCTACGAGAAAGAAAACTGTTCATCCTCATCGAACCCAGTATGTTTCCAAAATATATTCAACCAAAGGACTTATTTTTCCTTAGTAACTCCAAGAAATGTCCCTCAGAACTACAATTCGCTGCAACACTGCTCTCTGGGTTAAAATCCAAACTCGCTAGCATTCAGGTAAGGCTTGCCTCTGTCCAGACCCTGGCAACCCTGGGCCTCACTTGCCGCTGCTCCTCTGCGCGCCTAAATTCCGCTCCACTGGATAATGAGTTGGTAGCTGGTGATTTATGTGTGTGTGAGACTGCTGTAAAAATATAAACCTGGGGGCAGCACCTGTGGCTCAAAGGAGTAGGGCACCAGCCCCATATATACCGGAGGTGGCAAGTTCAAACCTGGCCCCTGCCAAAAACTGCAAAAAAAAAAAAAAAAAAAAAAAAAAAAAATATATATATATATATGTAAAAAAACAGAGGAGCTTTGAGGTGCATCGGGGGTGTCTTTCCGGTCAGCACCATGGCTGAAGACATCAAGACCAAAATCAAGAACTACAAGACTGCCCCTTTTGACAGCCACTTCCCCAACCAGAACCAGACCAGAAACTGCTGACCAAACTACATAGACTACCCCCGCTGCCAGAGGCAATGACTGCAAAAGGGGGTGATGTCTGTGTGTGTGAATGGTACCACCGTGTGTACAAGTCGCTCTGTCCCGTGTCCTGGGTCTCGGCCTGGGATGACCGTCAGGCAGCAGGCACGTTTCCTGGGAAGATTTGAACTGGCTGAACCGCACCTCCTCTGTCCTCCATCCTCTGTCCTTCGTCCTTCCAGGATAGCAGGGGGGGACGTGGGTGCCTGATGATTCTGAATCATGACTTAACTACTAATAAAAACTCAATGAAAAAGTGGAAGAAAAAAAAAAAAAGAAAGAAAAACAGAGCTTTATGTAAGAATATTACCTGAAGTATCCCAGGTTCTAGATCCCAAGGACTAGAAAAGTGAAATTCTTCAAATTATTTGCTCATTTTTTGGTCAAGGAACTAGGCATTTATCCTCCCTCCAGGCCTTTCCTCCTACTGGTCCTGTGGCTGGAAACTTCCCTCTTTTGTTTTCCTCTGGAAAGTGTATTCATCTTTCAAAGCTCTATTAAATGCCGGCTCTTCTGTGAACCCTCTCAAATTCTGTATAGGCATTTATGACACTGAATCTATGCTCTGAGTTATCATAGCATTTTAATGAACTTCTGTTAAAGTACTTTTCATTCCACTTTCCCCAATATGAATAATAAAAGCTAAGATTTGTGGCAGCCCTCTGTGTCACTATTAGGTTACAGCCAAGAGGGTAAAAAAAAAAATAAAGACAATCTCTGTTGCCTGTGCTTCTGTGTCCCCTCCCCAAACCTGGGAGCCTCATGAATCACATCCGTGGAACCTTTTTCCCATACGCTTCTCCATTCTGAGTCTGTCTCAGCCACGTACATACACGGAACTAAGCCGTGTATTAATTTGCCTCCTATGACGATAATCTGTTGAAATCAGAAAGGAAATAGTACTAAAAAAAAAAAGAAAGAAATTAAGGTATGAGCAATAGTTCGCAAATGAAGGGTTTAATTCTTTGACATTTAGACAGTCACGAAAGAAATTAAGAACAAGGCAAATGGGCACCAAAAGTCCTATCTGAATAGGCAGAACAGATGTCATAAAGCCCATGCATTGCATTTTGGGCTTTTGTTCAAGTCTTTTCCTTCTAGACCCAATCCTACCAACCAATGTTATGTTAGAAAGGGCAAATGAAAAGTGTGACCAGATGTGAGAACAGGTGTGACAGTGAGCAGATGCCATAGGATCAAGGCAGAAGAAAAACAAATACGGGGCCATTGAGTGGAGGGGCAAACAGTCCTCTGCCCTTGAACCCTCCCAACCTCCACGGACATCATGACATTGTTGTTCAGCATTGACAGTCATAAAAATGCCTGGATTATCAAGAAAACATTAGACTACCTCATATCCTCTCTCTAGAAGGAAACCCAGTGTATACAAGCTATTTGGTAAAAATTTCTTTTTTAAATGATAAGTGGGCTCGGCACCTGTAGCTCAGCGGCTACTGCACCAGCCACATGCACCGGGGCTGGTGGGTTCAAACCCAGCCTGGGCCTGCCAAACAGTGACAACTACAACAAAAAAATAGCCGGGTGTTGTGGTGGGCACCTGTAGTCCCAGCTACTTGGGAGGCTGAGGCAAGAGAATCGCTTGAGCCCAAGAGTTTGAGGTTGCTGTGAGCTGTGATGCCACAGCACTCTACTGAAGGTGACAAAATGAAACTCTGTCTCAAAAGTAAATAAATAAATAAAATAAGTGTTTATTCGAAAGTTAAGATTCCACCCCCCACCAAGAGAGCCTCATAGTTCATGACTCATATTGTCAAGTCTTTGCTCAAATGTCACCTTCTTGAACACCTTGATTTAAATTGCAGTCCCCACCTCCCCCACCAATTGCCAGCACTACCCTTCCCCTGTTCTTATCATATTTTTCTTCATATCAGTTATCACCTAATATAATTTGGTTATTACCAATGTCTCCCACTTCCCCAAAATGCATGCTCCATGAATGTAGGGGGATTGTCTCTCTGCCTGTTCCATGCTGTATCATGAGGGAAACTGCACCTGGTACCACTAGGCCTTCGGTAGTGAATGAAAACATGAATAGATTCAGTTATTTGAAAGACATATTTAAATTTTTAAAAATCATTTTATGGAAATACTGGCTGAGTGCAGAAGAACTATATGAGAATTTTTTTTTTTTTTTGAGGCAGAGTCTTAAGCTATCACCTTGGGTAGAGTGCTGTGGCATCATAGCTCACAGCAACCTCAAACGCAGACTCAACCAATCCTGTTGCCTCAGTTTTTTTCTGTTTTTAGTAGAGATAGGGTCTCACTTTTGCTCACGCTGGTCTCGAACTCATGAGCTCAGGCTATCTACCCGCCTCAGCCTCCCAGAGTGCTAGTATTACAGGAGTGAGCAATTGTGCCTGGCCAACTATCTGAGAATTCTTTAACACACTCATATTAATTCATTGGCAATATTTTTTTTTTCTTTTGAGACAGAGTCTCGCCCTATTGCCCTGGGTAGAGTGCCATGGTGTCATAGCTCATCTCAGACTCCTGGGCTCAAGTGATCCTGTTGCCTTGGCCTCCTGAGTAGTTGGAACTACAGGTGCCTACCACAATGCCCAGCTAATTTTTCTATTTTTAGTAGAGACAGGGTCTCGTTCTTGCTCAGGCTGGTCTCGAACTCCTGAACTCAAGCAATCTACCTGCCTAGGCCTCCGAGTGGCAATATCTATTGAGGACCTACTCTCTGCAGACACTTTGCACTGGAGATTTGCTTGTTTTATTTATGCTTGCTCTTTAGAAGCACCAAGTATTTCACACACAGAGTCACTAACAAGCTGCGCGCACACACACACAAAGACATTACGTTCTGGTTCCTTCTTGTAGCTTAATTTAGATCTTATCGGCTCTTTTATGTAAAGGTTTGACAAGTCTAGTCTGTATCTCCTTCAGGAAATTCTTAGAAGTAAGAGATGATGATATTGATTACAAATGCTAGTGTTTGCCAGGAGTGAGCCTAGAATCAATATTGAACCATTGTTTATTGGAATGTTGGAGGCAGCTATGGGATCCTACAGAGCATACTGGACCCAGAAGAAAACTTGAATCCTAGCCCTGGGCCCATCCCTTAAAAGCTGAATAATTCTGGCCAGTGGCTTAACCACCAATAGTTGGTTCAGAGGTTTTTTTTTCTAGGATTTAATAAATTATGAAGTGCTCTTAAATTTTAAGGAATTATCATTATTTTGTTGAGAAGTAAAAAAGTACATTACATGACACTAGAAAGGGTGCAATTTTCATGACTCGTGACTCTTGAAATGCATGGGTATCAGTCTTGATACCTAAGCCAACCTCACTGTTACAGAATTTGTGTGACCTTCACTTTAGGGCCTGTTTAATCATGTGCAGAAAAGACTTCTACCTATTTCCAGCATGCTGGGACGATTCCCTGACTCTTATCACAACTGACAAGGCCTGTAGGTCTGTGGCAGTAGTTTGGGATGGATTCCAATTGATCCTGCAGCCTTACCTGATGGTTCTCTAAGTGTGAAACTTTAACTTTCTTCATTCATTCATTCACTCGACAAATACTTGGACTGAGCATCAGTTAGTGGCACAGACTATATCACACATTGGGGATAACAAACGGAAGAAGACAAAGTCTCAGCACCATCGATGATCAAAGTTGAGTCAGAGAGCAGACTCACAGAGGAGGCATGAGGAGAAAAGACCAAGGTGCAGGTGGTCCAGAGAGGGAAGCCTGACTCACTCCATCTGGGAGACATAGAAATGGCTTCACACAGAGATAACAGTTCAGTGGGACTTCAGGGGAGAGGTGGGAATTAACCAGGCAGGGCAGGAGACAGGCATGAGATAATGTAAGTAGGGAGGAATGTGGGGAGATCCTGATGCATTTCATTTCGGCAGTTTAATAAGCATTTTTTGTGCAACTATTTTGTGCTGAGCATTGTAGATGAAAAGGCATGAAGATCCAGGGAAGAGGTTGGAACTGAGGAGGGTTAGATTGTAAAGAGCTTGACAATGACCAGGACTCTTTGGTGGGTACCCGTAATAGTCAAGGGCACAGACCTGTGGCATGTTCAAAGCGAAAAAGATTACAGAACATGATCCCTTTGTGTAAAATTATATACCTTCGCCATTCTGACATTCAGGAGATATTAATAAATGTTAACTATACAGTAAGCACTGAGGATACAGAAGCAAGCAGGATAGAATCCGTCCCTTAACAAAACACATCAATGAAGTGTAATAAACGCTATGCTTACAGGAACACCAGGCAGGAGGACTGAGCTAATCTGGGAGAAGGGATAGCAAGGGAAGACTTCCCAGGGAGGTGATAGATTTAGCTCAATCTCTAAGGGTGACTAGGAATTGTCCAGATGATTGGATTAGGAAGTGTTCTAAGCAAAAGTATGTGGAAAGTCCTGCTTTCCAGGAAGGAACTGTATGACTTCGAAATGGCTGCTGTATAGTGCTCAGGGCCTGAGATCTATGGTAAAGAGTTTGGGTTTCACCCCAAGAGAAGCTATTGATGGATTTTAAGCAGAGGAGCAACATGATAAGAGCCGTATCTTGGATATGACATATGCCACCTCACTAGCTTGGTTACAAATAAAGTCATCTATCATTCCTCAAATCATAATGCCCAAGCAGCCTCCACCTACTCACTTTTGGAGGAAGGTTCTGTATCTGAGATCCCTTTCTCCAGGTATTTCTGAAGGTTGTTTGTGAATCACCTCCCCCAACCCCAGGCATATCCTTGCTGCCATTTCCCAAAGAACGTGAACTTGGCTGTGTCCTTTGAGGCTGAGTCTTCCATGGGTGGCCAGCTTTTGCTAGCTGCATCTGGAGCGGCCTTGCTGCAGTCTCTAGAGCAGGGGCTCAGTATCTTCCCACATCAGTGACCATCCGTTAGCTTAAGGAAACACTCAGTCCCTTTGATGGCCATGCGAGCATCTCACGACGCTCTTGCTGTCTACATGAGTGCAGGCCTGGGCCTGTTTCACCTCAGTGTCTCCCTAAGACAGAGAGAGGACCCTGCCCAACCCTTCTGTCATCCAGAAGAGGCCTGCTGTAGCAAGTAGGCCAGAGTTGTGACAATTCGGGCGAATCAGCCCCTCTCTGCAATAAGTAAACAGCCGTTTATCAAAAGGCATGAGTCCTGTGGCCGTGGTAGGAAACACTGTGAGGACAACCACAGGTTCTGTCCAGAGACAGCCTTTCTCTCAAAGGGCGCGAGGAAGACATAGCCTTCCATCTGTCCAAAGGGTCAGTCCTAATATCCTCCATGGCTGTCAAGATGGGCAGTGCTTTGCAGGATAGACACCAGTTTGAATAGTCCCACTCACTGTCCACACTTTGGCAGGCTGGTCCAGCTCCTGCCTACCACTGGAACCACTTTAAGCCTCCCAGGCAGATACTGGGCACCCCCTCTCTTCCCCCAGTGTAAAGACTGGCTTTACTTCCTGCCCAGGATTATCCACTTTTCAGAATAAGTGACAGTAGAAGCATGGTGCCTCCCCAAACTGAAAGGCCGTGCCTCTGGGTCTCGGGGGTTTTTACAATCTTCATTGTACTTTAGTACAATATTTGATTCTTTTTCACTATGATTATACATCATACTTTAAGGAAAAGAATGTAGGCTTTGGAATCAGATAGCCTTGGCCTATCAGATAGCCTTTGGTGAATCAGATCATGAGTTTCTTCATGTATTCATTGGGAAAGAGAACATTTCACAAGGTTGTTGAACAAAACGCATTTTTATATTTCTAATATTTTCCTTATTCAGAACTAACATAATTGTACATAAATACATCCATGTGATTACATTGTATACCTGGTGAGGTGCCTTAAAGGGGGGGCCTTTTGTCCTTTTTTGTGTATACCTCCCTCCTCCTCCAGACGGTCTCACTCATGTCATGGCTCCTAGCCAAATCCAGGCCCACGACACAGCCCACATAACTGTGTTGACACCCTAGAATGGACCTTGTGTGTTTTTCTCTATGATAATACAATAGTAAAAGCTTATAGAGACATACGTATGTGTATATGTCTTAAATAAATATACAAAAATCACATAAAAGATTTGTTGGTCTTTTAAAAAGAGATCCTATTACACCCAACTTTATATATCCTACTTTCTCATTTAACAGTACTTTCCAGAACTCCCTCTAGTCCCTTGGTAAAGTTCTGATTTTAATGGCTGCATAGTATTTCATGACTTGGAAATAATATAATCTTTTTCATTTGTTCCCACATTTATCACTTTGTTTCTAGTTTTTGCACTATGGATGATGGTGTAACACACATGAACACAGATGTACACACACGCCTTTGTTATGGTGATGGTTTTATTTCTTTGCAGCAGATTTTTATGAATTACATTTCTGGATGAAATGGATATAGCCAGTCAACAACATTTCTAATGTGTGTGCCAAAGTGCCTCTTACATAGCAATTGCTCAGAAAAGTGGTGTCTACTACTCCTCTTATTATCAGCTGAGGAGGTAAATTTTGGAATAGTTCAGTCATTTATTAGAGCTCCACTTAGATAAACTACATTTACTTTAAAGACATAGGTTATCTGTAATAACTGAACTAACTGTCCTTTACTTGTTTATACAAAGTCTAAAGGAAATGGGACTTCACTGGGAAACTAAAATAGACATGAAAGTTTGCCTCCTCATTTCCTCCTTGCCATTTCAAATCCATTTCCTCAATGAGGCAGGAACTCAGAAGTCAAAGGTTTTGCTCCCATAATTGGAGATTCTTGTTTTGCATTTAAAAAAAGTTGTTATCAGCTTCTTTGCATAGCCGATTTGAAAAACAAAAAGGGTTCATTAAAGAGTTTTCCAGTTGTGGAAATGCAATAAGGAACCAACTCTAGCCCTTTGGTGAGATGAAAGAGTAAGTTTCTGTGTCGGTAGCCCATCATCTGCCCTGACAGGGCAGACGAGAGCGGGAGAAAACAGGCAGTTTCTGGTTGGAAGGGTCTTGTTATGCTCAGCCTCTCGCAGTGAAGACTGAGGCTGGCGCTACGCAGAGAGGGCAGTTTTGCAAGATACAGACTTGGTGGATTCTGGGTGCTCCCAAGCTGTTTGACTAAAATATCCAAGCATGACAGATTTCTAACTCCAGACTGAAATGGAATCTTGTAAGCTGGCTAAGGGCCAGGTGCTAGGCCCTGGACACAGCCTGGAGCTCAGAATGTGGGATTCTGGGAGAGAGAAGGCACACCCACCCTCTCAGTGAAGCGGAAGGAGGAATCTCTGCTGTCTGCAGCTTTGTTTTCTCCCGTCTGCAAGCCACTGAGCTCTGGGAAGCTGGGGAGGCTCTGGTGGGTGTCCATCCAATTCCCAGCCACCAAACAGGACACCCTGTCCACACCAATGAAACAGGCTTCTGCCCACCCAGCCTCCTTCTCAGCAGTGTCGGCTCTTCCCAATCCCCTCTGTCTGGCTTGCTGCAGGCCTGCCTTCTCACTTCTGGCTTCATACTCCGTATATAGCCCCATGATCACTTCTTGGACAGAATTCTGCTTTCCTAGTCTGATCCTCAGATTTTCCCACTTTGATTCAATGCTAGTCATGCCCCCAGGCTTAGGTTGTCCTCTGGGAAAGGAATTGGGGATGACACTGATGGGGTCAAGGGCTCAGTCTGCGAGGTGAAGGCCCAGACAGAACTAAGTCCAAAACCAGAGAAAGAAAAGCTGATTGACACCTAAATGTCAACTTTCTTTCCTTGTTTGTTCTGCATCCTTTATGTCTTTTTCTAAGAGGTTCTAAGGCCTGGTCCTTACTTATGGAACATCTACTACAGGCAAGACCAGGCCTGAAATGAATATTGTTGGGAGACCTGAATCCTTGTCCTCAAGGCACTCACAGTCTAAACTTGGAGAACCACATGCCCAGAGGAGAAATGTCTCAGTTCAAAGTTAGCTGGAGGAAGGAGGAAGTGGTGTAAGAATTCAGAGGAGGGGGGTGTTTCTGGGGGGCGAGGTAGGGATGTCTTGGGGTCAAGGTGCACCCTTGACAAGAGGGGATAGAAGAGAGGCAGCAATTACTAAGTATCTACAAGGTGCCAGTGTTAGTATGAGAGCTTTGGCTGCTTAAATCTGGTAATTCCCAGGATTAGAGTTAGGAGAGGGAAGAAGCCATTTCAACCAGGGAAATGGTGCAGTTAAAATACTGACAGCAGGGCCGGACATGCTTGTAATACTAGGACTTTGGGAGGCCGAGCTGGGTGGATTACCTGAGCTCATGGGTTCGAGACCATTCTAAGCAAGAGTAGGACTTCCATCTCTTAAAAAAAGAAAGTAGCCAGGCGTTGTGGCAGGCACCTATAGTCCCAGCTTCTTGGGAGGCTGAAGCAAGAGGTTCACTTGAGCTCAAGTCCAAGAGTTTGAGGCTGCTGTGAGCTATGAAGCCATGACATTCTACCAAGGGCGACAAAGTGAGACTCTGTCTCAAAAAAAATAAATAAATAAATGCTGACAGCATAGTGTGAGCCACAAATCTGTTCAAGTAGAATGCTCATATCGACAAAATACACTTCTCTGCCAAGGAAGAAATAGCCACACTGGGCATGTATCAGAGGGCCAAGGAACAGGTTTGATTGGCTTACTCCAGAGTCACAATGGGTTCTTTGAGTACCTGGAACACTTGGGTATTGTGTCAGTTATGGTATGGCACGAGCTCACTGTGGATCCAGGGATTTGCTGAGGCTCTGAGCCTCAAACACTCAACAGTTTCAGGGTAAGAAAGAACATGGGAACTTCTACGGCCTTATTGAAAAATCTCATCCAAAATATCATTTCTGGTCTCATATCTAGAATAGAAAGCAATGAGAAAAAAAAAAGAAGAAGAAGAAGAGAATTTAAAAAATCAGACAAGGTATGTTTCAGTCCTCAATACCTGGATTTTTCCTATAGTTTGTTCAACCAGTGTTTTCTCCCAGCAAAACAGCAGTGGACAAAATTGGTAGGGTTGGGAGGATGTGTGGAGGGAGGGCAATTGGTGGGATCACACCTACGGTGCATCTTAGTAGGGTACTGGTGAAACTTATTAAATGTAGAGTATCAATGTCTTTATATAGTGATTAAGAAATGCTATGAGGGCTATCTCTCACAGTACGATCAAAATGTTTCTGATTGTATATGAAGCACATTCTGCCCTATGATTGCACCAATGTACACAATTATGATTTAATAAAATTATTAAAAAAAAAAATTGGTAGGGTTCCGTTCCTTGTGTTTACAGTCTCATTGGAGAGGTAGACGTTAAATAAGGTAACACACAAGTTAAGCGTGTGATTGCCAAGGCCATTCTGTAAAGTAAGAAAAAAGAAAAAGGATCCAGGTGCTATGCAAGAGAGAGGCAGGACATGGGGCCTCTCTGAGAAGGGGATGTTTCAGATGGGATCTAAGCAATGGGAGGATTGAAACAGGCCAAGTGGACAAAGGCATGTGCTCTCTGGCTGGCCACACACCTATCAGAACTTATGAAATAGTGATAACATGATGCCTAAGCCCCAAGGTTGTCATGGAGATTAAATAGTTTAATGTATCTAAGTCACCTGGCCTGGTGCCTGGTACATACTGGGGCACTGAACAAATGTTTGCTGAATCTGATTGGCAAGGCCCTCCCCGCCCTTGCATTCCAGGGTGCCTTGTTTCTCTCTGACTTTGACCCCAGGGAACCTCACCCTCACTCTAGGTGCCTTCTGTGGCCTCTCTTCTATCTGTGCAAGCAGAGGAGAGTTGGGAGCAGAGCCCTTCACGGACCCTGCCCCTGCCTTACCTATGATGCTCATTGGTGCCTGGAGTCAGCCCATAGCTGCTTCTCTCTTGGAGGAAAACTGCTGTGTGGATGGGAGGAAAACACTCATCCATAAAGAAGGCAATAACAGCAATCCTGAGCTACAAACAGTAGACATTTAGAAATTCTCAAATAGTGAGGGGGGTGGATCACTTGAGCACAGGAGTTTGAGACCAGCTTGAGCAAGAGCAAGACGATATCTCTACTAAAAAATGGAAAAACTAACCAGGTGTTGTGGTGGGCACCTGTAGTCCCAGCTACTCGGGAGGCTGAGACAAGATTCTTGAGCCCAAGAGTTTGAGGTTGCTGTGAGCTATGACTTGATAGCACTCTACCCAGGGGCAACAGAAAGAAACTCTGTCTCCAAAAAAAGAAAGAAAAGAAAAAAAGAAAAGAAAAGGGAAGGGAAGAGAAGGGAAAAGAAAAGAGGAAAAGGGAAGGGAAAGGGAAAGGAAGAGGAGAGGTGGGGAGGGGAGGAGAGAAGAGAAATCCTCAAATAGAGCAAATCATCTCTTCACGGTGCTCCACAGTTAGAAATGTACGTCCACTGTGGGTCAGCTGATCACCACGTGAAACTGACAGCTGACTAGATAGCACAAAACCAGGCTATTTCCCGGATGATATAGACACTTCTAGCGGGCAAATGACATCGGGGCTCAGAACTGGATGTCTAGTTCTCCTTCCACCTTAGAGGACTCAGGGCTCACACTCCTAGGCTTATATTCTTCTCTCCCACCTTCAAGTGCAGCCCCTTGCTGTGTGTTGTTCTCTGTCAGGCACTGTGCTGGGGCCATGGAGGCACCGGCCTCTTTGATGGTAGTGTTTTAAGGCCTGCAAGACAGAACTGTCATAGACGAATGAGGGTATTTCTAGCCATTGCTGGACACTGACCCTGAGTCTGAGTGTTCCCTGGTCTGGATGGAATGCCAGGTGTGTGGCAATGCAGTTAACCTTCAAAATGTAACCTGATCAGCTGCCTGCCAGAGTCTGGGCCATAGTCTGCTGAGGAGACGGCCGAACGAAAGGCTCAACTTCCTCCAGGACAAGAGGCAGAACCTGAGCTGTCACTGAACCTGTCAAGGAGAAAGTTAGCCTCTGGGTTCCCTGCTCTCGCCCTTGGGGCATTTCTCACTTTTACCTCCTCCCTTCTTGGCTGAGGGCTGAGGGCTGAGCAAGTGGCACCCCGGGGAAGGACGCTCACTAGGATGCCCAGCCTGTCGCCCAGAGAAACTGCAAGCTCTGTCTGCTCCTTCTTCACGTCTGCCTCACCCCTGAGGGCACCCACTGTGGGTCCACCAGGTCTGCACTGATGCCAGCTTTGGTCCCCACGTTCACGCCAAGTGTGTTCAGGCCTTTAAAATGCTTGTTCTCTGTTCAGAAGGTTCTTCCTCCTCTGCTGCACTAACTCCTCTGCTCACCCTTCACATCCCAGTGGGGCTGTCCCTGCCGCTGCCCTTCCCCTTCCTGGGAGCACCTCTTTCGTGCTCCCAGGGCATCATGCACCCACTCCTAGCACCACACAGTCTTGTCCTTAGCTCTTCTTTACCTGTGGCCCCAGTGGACCATTCTCACCCTCCATTGCACCTGGAGCACCTAGCCCTGTCCCTGGCACACAGTAGGCCCTCGGTGATACTGAAAGAATGAAAGCAGTGATCTTACCCTTCAACACCTGCAGACACATCTGCACCCAGACCTCTGCAGCCCCCTCCCCCCAGCCTTATATTGGCAGCTGGGCTGGGGTCTCTGCAGCTCTCACTTCTGACACCTCCCTAGGAATGCCACTGTCCTCAGGCTGTCCTCTTCCCTTTCGACCCTTAAGCTGCAATATGCTGTGCTGTTCTAGTTTCTGCTCCTTCTTCATGTCTGTCTCACCACACTGACCATCACGGTGACACATGTGAGCGGGGTCTGGAAAGCACAGATGCCGTGAGGTGTGTGTCGAGATAGGTTAGGGTGGCAGTGCTGGTGGGTGGACCCAGGAGGATTTGCTGACAGCTCTCTACATGTCTTCCTATTCTTCAAGAATTTCAATGGTTGATAAATTAGTCCTTGCCTTCCATGAGTTTAACTGGAGGTGAACATCACAAATAGCACTGAGGGCCAATCCAGAATGGACACCAATGATAGCAGGAGTCATTGACTAAGCACCTAGTGTGCCTGGGGGGTGCTTAGTAGTCCCCATCTTTCATTTGTATAATGATCTTGTAATTTGTGAATTAAAGAACCATTTAACAAGTTATGAAATTGAGATCAGCGGCTCGGTGTTCGTAGCTCAGGTTAGGTGTTGACCACATACAGTAGGGCTGGCGAGTTCGAACCCTGCCCGGGCCAGTTAAACAACAATGACAACTAAAAAATAGCCGGGTGTTGTGATGGACACCTGTCGTCCTGGCTACTTAGGAGGCTGAGGCAAGAGAATCTCTTCCAGCGGTTCTCAACCTGTGGGTCACGACCCCTTTTTAACAATGAAAATACACTGTGGCATTAGGAAGGCTGAGAACCACTGGCTAAGCCCAAGAGTTTGAAGTTGCTGTGAGCTGTGATACCACAGCACTCTACCGAGGGCGACATAATGAGACTGTGTTTCAAAAAAAAAAAAAAGGAATTGAGATAAGTGAGCTGCCCCCATATATCAGATAATAGAAGGTTCTGGGACCAGGATATGAAACCAGATCTTGGCAAGGAAGGGGTAAAACTTATCTTTCCACAAGATGCTACTCTGAGGACCTAATCTCAAGAGTGTCCATCAGATTTCTCCCAGGCCTGATGGTCTTGAGAGGTCAGTCTTCCTGTCCAGGGCTCTCAGCGACATCTCTCAGTGTGCTGAGAACACCTGTGTCTAATTTAGGTGGTGACTCAGATGTCCCACTCTCGAAATAGGCAACCCAGGGCCACACAAGCCGTGGGCCCCTTCTTTGGCCTCATAACAATAATCCCAAACTTCTGACTCTATTGTCTGTGACTGAAAAGAGGCAAAACAGTGGTACCGGAAAGAGCTGTTCCCAACCTAAACCTCACACCCAGATTAAGTCAATGGTCACAAATCGGAACAAAGATTATTAAGTGGGAAACAAGTTGAAGAAACAGAGCCTACTGAGACTCACTAAGGGGAGAGGCTGTTTCAGGGGTGTGTGTGTGCATGTAATTTTAGTTCATATAAATTGGGGAAAAAATTACCTGCAGAGGTAAAATCTACTTTCTCAAACCTAAAGAAATCCTCCCATTAAAACTTGGTGGCCACCTCAACAGCTGTAGGAGTGAAGAAGTTTTATTTTTTCCCCCTTGAGGAAACAAGTCTACAGTCAGGAGCAGGACTTCATTATTGATATACTTGGATGGAGACTCTGTTTGTTTAAAAATGGTTCTGTTTAAAACTAATACCAGCCACTCCCCCCACGGATCTTCAGGCAGTCTGACATCTTTAGGGTTCACTCCCAGATGACATGCTGCAGCACAATTCCAGTGTCTTGAATGAGAGAAGAGGCGACACAGTGGAAAGAACACTGGCCCGGGTCAGAGGGCCCAGCCCCTGCCCTCGCCCTGGGCTCCCCCTAGAGTGGGACAGGCCCTTCGCTCACGCACGGAGGCCACGGTCTCTTCCTGCAGCTTGTTTCTCTCTCTTCAAGTGCTTCCTCCAGCAGACAGCGCAGCAGTCTCTTGAGGTCTCTGTGGCATTTCTGGAATGTCCTTCTTTCCTAGTTCTGCTGTTCTTTCTCCTTAGCATGAAGGCAAGGAAATAAAGAGGCCTATTTATACTGGGCCGGGCCAACTCAGCACATCTCATAGCTGAGTATTTACGACTGTTAGTGTTCCAGAGACAACCTGGGAATTGCCTGGCACCTCTCCAAGAGTGTGGATGTGGAGTTGGCACTACCTCGCACTGGTCCGGGGCTGGGTACTGCCTCCCAGCTGGGAGTCTGGAGGGCCCTGTGCAAAGTTCCTTCCCCTCCCCCAGCTGCTCAAGGGCAAACCAGCTCCTTAGAACTGACCCAGAACTGACTTAGTGAATAAGAGGCCAGCTTGGACTTGACAACAACCCATTCTCCCCATTCTCCCCTCTCAATGGGGTGGCTGAGACTTCCCATATTTCTAAACATGGCAACAGCTCCAACACACTCATTTTGTGTTAGGTAACAGATTGGTCCAGGCAGCCCTGGAGTATCTGCCTCTCTAACATATTCCCTTACCTTCAAGAATTAACCCCACCCACCACCATGCTCAGTGGCGAGACCTTGTCTCACCCCAGCCTTTGTTAACTGAACCAGCGATGGACCAGTGACCGATGGGTAAGCCAATCAGATATTTTCTTCTGAAGTTCTGATTCGAGATTCACTTCTTAATTTCTGTTGAGCCCTTGAGCAGGGAGGTGTGGTAAAGTCAGGACAGGGAAGCTGAGCTTGTCATATCAAACAGAGGCCACTGAAGCTTCTCTGCTGAGCAAATGTTGAAAGTGCCATATGATGACCTCCAGAACTCTAGACAGATGGTTCTGACAGCTTTCCTGTTCCAGTCACTCTTGAGGCCCTTTAGTTCCCTGAGATACTGCTATATCTTTTTGTAACAGAATGTTCGATTAGGGCTTAAATTTGTGTAACACAACACTTTATGAGAATCAAAAAAAATTTTTTAATGGAAAAATCTACCAGCTGTTTCCCTGAGATACTGCTATATCTTTTTGTAACATAATGCTCTATTAGTTTGTAAATATATGTAACACAATACCCTGTTAGAATTTAAAATTTTTCTTTTGAGACAGGATCTTGCTGTTTCCCAGGCTGGAGAGCCATGGTATCATCATATCTCACAGCAACCTCAAACTCCTGAGTTCAAGCAATTCACCTGCCTCAGCCTCCTGAGTAGCTGGTACTACAGGTGTGTACCACCATGGTTAGCTAATCTTTATATTTTTAGCCAGAGTCTCACTGGGTTGCCCAGGCTGGTCTTAAATTCCTGGCCTCCAGTAATACTCCTGCCTTGGCTTCTCTAAATGCTAAGATTATAGGCATGCACCATCTCTCCTGGACTGAAATGTTTTAATTTCAATGGAAAAATCTACCAGCTGCTATCTGGTGAGACAATGGCAAAAGGTCACTCACTGCAGGGCAGATCCCTAGGGCCTCACTGAAGTGAACAAGAGACCAACTTTGACTTGGCAAAGCCATCCTCTCCAGGTCATCCGCAGAGCTCCATAAACTAGGGAGCAATTTGGAAAGTGAGCCAGGGATCTTCTGCAAGGGGAAGAGCCTGGGCACTAGGCTTTCTCCCCAATATCTGGAGATGGGAAAAGCTACTGAGGTAAAACAGAATGTCCCAGCCAAAACCAGTCAGTGTCTTGGAGAAAGAAGCAAGGGCCCTGAAGACCGGCCTGTATGTAAGAGAGAGCCAGGGCTGGGGCTAGCTTTGGTGCCTGCCCTATGACTTGTGAAGAAGCAGCTTCTAAGAGTATCCAGGAAGCCTCTGCGCTTGTCACTTATGTAAAGTAAGCCAGTGAGACTCAGCACTCCACTGGAGCTGGACACCAAGACAGCTGGTGCTCAGTGCTTTCTGGACTTGAAAGAGGAATCCCCTGGACTCCATGAAGTACGTATTGCCCTCTGAGACCCGGCTTCCAAGTCCAAAGCAGAGCACCCCAGTTATACTTGCAATAATTTCCCTGTCTCACCTAAACAATTCTAGGGGAGACTTTGTTCCTGCACCCAAAGAACCTGCTCAAGTCCCAAACACTGGAGGATGCTGAGTGTAGATCCAGGTCTGAACAACTCAAAATCTGAGTGGCTTTAAGTCCAAAGGTCCTTCTACTCTGGCCAAGTCCTCCCTGGCTGCCTTTAGCAAAATGACTCTTTAGGGCTACTGAGCACCTGGCGCCCTTGTCACTCCAAAGGGATGCAGCAAGGGCACCCCTGGGAGCTTGGTAGAAAAGGGTAATCTCACCAGAACACTGAATCAAAGTCTGCATTTATCAATTTCCCTAGTATCTTCGGGAAGCCCTGGTACAGATTCACTCCCCAGGAAACCCCTGAAGTGCTGAGCTGTGGACCCCGGAAGGATGCTGTCCTAGACCCTGCCTTTGACAGCACCCCACCCACTCTGGGCTCACTTCTTCGTAAAACAAAGGGCCCTCCTGGTTCTGAGCTGAGGGAAGATCAGCTGCTTCCTTCAAAAAGATAGTCCAGAGAGGGACAGAGCAGGGAGTGACTGCTAATAGGTATGGGATCTCTTTTGGAAAATATATGGGAATTAGACAGTGGTAATGATTATACAACACTGTGACTACACAGAAAACTCCTGAATTGCACACTTTAAAAGGGTACATTTTATAGTAAGTGAATTACATCTCAATAAAGCTGTTATTAAAAAACAATGGTAGTAGGCCAGGTATAGTGGCTCACGCCTGTAATTCCAGCACTCTGGGAAGCCGAGGCAGGTGGATTGCCTGAGCTCACAGATTCGAGACCAACCTGAGCAAGAGTGAGACCCCATCTCTAAAAATAGCCAGGCATTGTGGCAGGTGCCTGTAGTCCCAGCTACTCTGGGGGCTGAGGCAAGAGAATCACTTGAGCCCTTGAGTTTGAAGTTGCTGTGAGCTATGATGTGAGGGTGGCAAAGTGAGACTCTGTCTCAAAACCAAACCAAACCAAACAAAAAACAATGGTAGTGAAGTTGAAGAATAGAAATGGTAAACCTCAGTAGAACTGGATTTCATCTTTTATCTCAGAGACCTATGGCTTCTCTACAGAAGGCTTTGCCTTTGTTCTGAATCTCATGGTTTCTCCGCCCTGTGCTGTCATGAAGCGATGATGGTGCACTGGGTCAGAAATGAATTATCAAGGCAGGGGACAGGGTCAGAAGCAGCCCCTGCTTCTGGCCTGCCTTGCCCTGAACCGACATGCAACTTCAGGCAACCAGATCATTAGGGGAGAAGCAGGTAAATCTTGCATTTCTTTACCGTGCCAAGTGCAGCGGGCTGGATGTTGTGAGACGTTTATTTTTAAGAATTAAAGGGAAAAAAAGCCTTTAGAAAAATGGAAGCCTAGTCATGGAGCCCCTTGGCCCTTCTAGCTGGCAGGTCACGTTGGGGAATTCCCAGCCTTTCAGGCTCACCTGGTCCAGCAACTTCCTCTGACCTCCCAAGCTGGCTTCTGTCCCCACACTCCCCCTGGTTGCTCCCCCTGGATGATGCTTAGAAACATTCACGGAAGGCACAATTGTTGCCCACACTTAGAATTACTACAACATTTCAGGAAATGAGAAACTTTGGGAAGGTGTTGAGAGTGTAGCCTGGTGAAGTCAAGCTTACTTTCTGATCAGGAGGAGCCCAGTGTTCGACTCCTCAGGAAACCTGTCCGTTCTCGCCCTTTGCTGCCAGGTCACAAACACTTATGACCCAGTTAACCATGCTCAGTGCTGGAAGCTACGCAGAAAGAGCTTACTCAGGCTCGGGCGGCATCTCAGGGGTGGGGTGTTTGATGTGTCATGTCCTGAAATGCTCCCACTCCCCTCGCTTTTATTAGCATTTTGCTCATTAAGCAGACAGAACCCATCAAAGATAGGAACCGTGAGGAGTTTCTGAGTCGAGTAAGAGAGCCCAAAATTCTCTTTCCGATACTCTCCGAGCTCTCTGTGACATGTCTATCTCCTGTTCACAAAATAAAGCCACCCTGCCTTTCTTCAAGCCTCCCAGTGTGGGAAAGAGCCGCAGCTGTGTGGGACCGTGGCCTGCAATGATACAGGGTCCCTTCCCCCTACAGGGCCTCCACTGCTCCTGGGAACTTTCCCTGCAGTCCTCTGATGAGGGAGAGTCTCAGGTGGGCCGGTGGGGACTGGACAGGGCCTGCCTGACCCACCATGGCTCCTTCTCTTTAGAAGTGGACAAGGGCACATTTCGGAGTCAGCCGGAGCCCCTGTGCTGTTTCACGTCTCTGAGTAGCTTTCTGATGTTGTTAGGTTGAGGAGAGGACAAGTGAGGTCCTATATGAAAGGTGGTTGGCTCAGCTCAGACTTTTACAATTCATCGTTATTCATAGCTGCTCCCTCTCGCCTGCAGCTGCCTGCATCTGAGCTCTGAGTAGAAAGTCCAGAGAGGCAGGGCTCCTGCCCACACCCTGCTCTGTGCCTACTTCCCCTTCTAGGCTCACTGGGTCACTCTCTCTCTCCTGCCTTTGTTTGATAAACATTCCAGGGTATATCCTGCGCCTGGATCCTGACAGCCTGGGGGAGGCCACAGTCCCTGCCCTCAGCACACAGATCTCTAGGACATGAGTAAGCCTGACAGATCTGTGTACACTGAGTTCAAAACCCCACGGGCTGGGGGGAGGGAGGCCTGACATCGACCAGAAGCTTCCAGAAAGTTGCTCCCCTTGCCGAGGTGCAGTCACAGACCCCTCACTATGCTCCTGCTTTGTTCAGCTCTGATATGTGGTGACCCTGCTTCCGGCAGGATTTAGAGGAGCTTTGCAGTCTCAGTGATACCAAGGGAGCCACTGAGGCACAAACCGCCAGAGACCTGCATGAAGGAAGCAGCTGGTCATCTGAGAAAGCCCAGTGAGGGCCGGGGACTCGATTCCCCCAGGGGTTCACATGGGACCGTGTATTATGTAAGGGGTCCGCTGGCTCTGACATTTTGGAGCCTAGCAAATCCTAAAAGCTGATTACTATAAAGGGATCGTGAATTTGAGACTAGATTTCCTGGCATCACAACAAAGTGAGGAACATATTGAGTTACATAGTTTTCTTTTTCTGACAAAAGAATGCATACAAATTGATTTGTGAGAGCCAGGCATTTTCCTGGAATGAAGCTCCTGCCAAAACTTCCTCCAAGTGTCCCTGTGAAAGAGACAGAGGATAATGGGACGGACCATGGCTCCCAACAAAGTATTGCAAAAGACCCACAGACGCTGTGCAAACAGATCATGCTTGTAGGGCATTTCTAAAAAGGCAGAGGCCGCCGGGAACATCGTACGTAACTCAAGAAAGGCATTTCTGCCTTTGATGCGCATGTGCTCGTAGGACAAGTACCAGAAAAACCTCATGAAAACATGGCTTTGTCTATATCTCAGAATTGCATCAGGGCCCTCTGAGTGGCTTTACTCCAAGAAGTTGGTATTTCCATTAATAGTCTGTGGATGGCTAGTGATCTTGTCCATATACACACACACATATGTAGTATATACATGTGTTTATATGCATAAATTTTTATGATTACAAAAATACTATTAGAGTTCTTCGCAGAAAATTTTGAAATGCAGAAAAACACAAAAACAAGAGAATGTCAGTCACAACAATTTGGAAAGATAACCTTAATTAGATCTTGCTATCTTTCCTTATCTGTATGTGATAGATTTATACCTACATGTAGTATATCTGAATGTGGCCCTAAAGTCATTGTGCTTTTTTCCATATCAATCTATTTTATTTAACAAGTTTTTCTTTAAGTGTGTTATGTAGATTGTAGTATTGAAGGATTTTAATAAGTATTCCATGAAGAAAAGGAACTATACTCAAATAAATTTGGGAAATGCTGGGTTAACCTGTTATTCTTTCTTCTTCCAGGACTTGTTAGAGCCTTTACTGTTCTAACACTATCATACATTTCCAAAATAAGTAAAGGATGCAATATTCTCCAATTATATTTAACTATGGAACATTTTCCTGCAGACATTATATAGGACTAATGGTCTGAGAGACACACTTAGGTAAATGGTACTTATCATGATGTGTCTGACAATATGTATCATGCCATTAAATACCTTTCAAATGTATGGCTTTTAATGGCTGCATACTTTCCCATTCTGAGACTATCTCAGAGTTCCAGAAGTGGAATTAATGGTCAAAAGGAACAAGCCTTTTAAAGGCCTTTCCTACGTACTGTCAAATGCCCTCTAAGGAGATTATATCAATTTTGTGTATGTAATTCACTGTTCTGACCAGCACTAGATATTATAATTTTTAAGAATCTCAATCTGGGCTCAGCGCCTGTGGCTCAGTGGGCTAAGGCGCCAGCCACGTACACCTGAAAAGCTGGCGGGTTCAAATCCAGCCCGGGCCCGCCAAACAACAATGGTGGCTGCAACCTAAAAATGGCCAGGTGTTGTGGCGGGTGCCTGTAGTCCCAGCTACTTGGGAGGCAGAGGCAGGAGACTCGCTTGAGCCCAGGAATTGGAGGTTGCTGTGAGCTGTGATGCCACAGCACTCTATCTAGGGTGACAGCTTGAGGCTCTGTCTCAAAAAAAAAAA